>VYZT01054967.1:0-28356 GCA_013400735.1 Pomatostomus ruficeps | reverse complement strand
GCACATCATTCAAATTGAAGTGGGTTTTTTCAGCATAGCTACTTTCCCACTTATCTGGAAGCAATCAACCCCACAAAACCTTTTGAGCATCAAACTCACTACAGGACACAGCAGAGCTTCATTTTAAACCAAGAACAAATTAATGCATTCCGATTTAACTCCAGCACTTGATTAACCCGAAATGAATCAAAAAATCCTGCTCATTGACATGCAAACCCGTTTTTATTATATTGCTACTCGTAAAACTTCGTATGCAATGGCACAACTCTGCGAAAACATTCAGACAACAAAAACCAGCTTAATTTCGGATATTTACACATGTTTCTGAAAGACTGAGATATTTCATGCCTACAACCAAACTTTAATTAGTGCTAAAATTACAATACAATGCATGCCATCAAAGTAGGCATGCTATTTATAGCTGCATATGTAACTCTTGGGTTGTCAGGTGCTCTGTACATCGGGATCACTAACATTCATTGTTCAGTGCTTAAAACACAGCTGGAGGGGGATGCAAAATATTCCATGCTGTGAATGCCACTGCAAAGATGTAACTCATGAATGGTGGCTTTATTAGTACTTACATGCTTATTTTGATTATTTCTCACTGAGCTACTCTGCCTATTAGTGAAGGTCAAACAGTAGAAAGCTTGATGCTGATAACAGATGTGGATGCACTTAATGGGAAAACCCATTACTTCAAGGAAGGGTTGAGATTTCTGTGGGATTCTACAAAAGGCTGAGCCTTTGACACTTATATAAAAGTCTCAGAAGAGCAGTTTTTTGTTGTTTATTATGAGGGGATATTTGGAATGGTAACTTGAGGCCTGGAGTGTTCTAAATTCATCATGTAACTTGCACAATCTTAGTTACTCACAGGGAATCACAGCTTGAACAACAGTACTTGGTGTTCCAGACTGACCACCACAACTAAAGCACAGCTCTCCTGCTATCACCATCCAAGACCGGAATTCAGAGAAATGGGGCAGCGTAATAGAAATGTTCCCTACCACAACACAGTGTGTTGTCTCACCAAGCACAGGGAGAGAGTCAATGCTTGCCAACCACTTGGGAATTTAGTTTAGTCCAGGTTTTCTTCAAGACTCTTCTCAAGCAGAGGGAGCAGGTAACAGGGTGAAGGAATAAAGAGCTCCTTTAACTCCTGTGCTTGAAGTCTGTTTGCCCCCAATTACCATCTGTCAAAGCAACTCACTCAGATGCTTGCATTTAGCTGGGATGAACAGGTACACAAAGACATGGTAAAGCTTGTTGCACTCAATGCAGAGGTGACACAGAGCCCTTTCTCCAGCACATAATGAGGGATCTATAGCAGCTATTCTGACCTGAGTGTTCCATGGAGCCAACTTCCACTCGCCATGCCAGATATGCTATTAGCACTGCTTAGGTTTAAGGATCTCAAGTTTATGCCAGTTAGTGCTGGTCAGATAACAATGATGGGATTCTTTGAAAACAAATCTATATCTTCTATTTGTAAGGACAGAATAATCCAGTGGCAATTCCACAAAGTAAAAATTAGGGGGTCTGACTGCCCCAAAGAGCTATTTTCAAAGGTCATATGCATTGTTAACAGAAAGCTTGAATAACGGCAAGGAAAAAAAAACTGTGAAATATCCAATAACTCAGATGAAAAAACAAATATCACGTTATAGACAACAGAAGCTTGAGGCATGATCCCAATATATAGGTTTCCTTTCAAAGCTGGATGCCTACTTGCAGATATCCACTAAAAGCCCACACATTAATTACAAAGGAGAAAAGATAAGAGTCCAATTCATTTAGTTCTTTTGTTCCACGCATTTCATGGCTGTCAGTCTGAAATTTTGAAAGAGGCCCACATTGAAGATAACCCTATAAACAAGGTAACTTGGGACTTTAAAAAAAAGGCTAAAAAAAAAGGTAAACTTTCCCCACATATGGTTCTAACAGATGTGGTTATAAAATTACCATTGGGACATAATAATGTTTTTTGAATAGACTGAATGTTAAATAGTTGGCTCTTCCTATGTGACAGACATTAGCGCTCAGTGGTTTAAGCAGAAAACTCCCCATTTGTGTCTTTAGCTGGCATGTAGTTCATTTTCAGCCCACGCTGGTCAGTATGATTTAATACCTTAGCCTGATGTCCCTCTCACCAGCAAGAAAAAAGATAAAATAGGATTAAAGGCATGAAACAAAACAAAACCAGACAACATCACCCCCCCAGCAGCCAATGCCAGGCTCCTTCATTGTTCCTTACACAAAAACTCCGGCAGCCCTGCAATGGGAACTCACTGGAGATGACAGCTGAGAAAGAAAAACATTAAATAATTCAAAGCCACTAACATCAAGTCTGATGTAGGTATAAAAATAGTTACAAAACACCACTCTACATGTTTTCATTATAGGAACTTTGACTTACTTGGAAACATCAAGAAAACCTCAAACCTATCCCACTCCCAGCCTCACACGCTCAATTAGTCCGGCAGTGGAAATGACATCCATTTCCAAACCAGCCTTCAATTTTCATGGCCATTTTGTGCTTCTGCACTGGGGGAGCCAGCACTGTTCCACAGCAGGAGTGAAAAAGCCTGATCCAGAGACCATTAAAACCAACAGGAGCCTTTGAATTAACAGTAATGATTCTTGGATCTGGCCCTGGTTTAGGTTAAAGCGTTGTGGTGCTTTGGGGATTGAAACAAGATTGAATGTGATTGGCTTTCGTTATCTCCAAAAAATCTTTGTTGCTGGGAGGGTACACTTCCAAACACTCAGTCTGCCAAAGCAAGGCACATTTTAAAAAAGGCCTTAATGGAATTCCTTAATAAGGAAACATGATGGCAAGGTGAACTACCACACAGTCTGTGTAAAATTAACTCCAGGTGTTTTCATTTGAGCAGAGGGAAGGAGAAAGAAACAAACAGGGGCAGATAAAGAATATATGCACCCACGTGCACACAGTAGATTGGGCAGCTTTTCTGGGGCTGGGTATCTTGACTTTACTGATTTATGTATTTCATGCACAGCAGAGATGTTACAGACTTTTTAGTCTTCCATGCTCTGAAATTGAGGGTGGGGAAAAAAAAAAAAAAAAACAAAGACAAAAAAGAATCAAAACGTCTTCAGTGCACAGAGCACAATAGAGCACTGGCTGCAGGAATCCAGCTCTAATGATGAGAGAGTTGGTAGAGGCCCCTCTCTTCCTGGTGTTCCCCCATTTTCTCACCCCCTAAAAGATCCACTTTTCTTCCCTAGTATCAGCTTCTGATACTCCCTTCTTCTCTGTTACCATCCTCTCAACTAGATGCTTGCTGTGCCTGATAATCTCTGGAGAAGAAATCAGCCAAATAAATAAATACATAAAATTCAACAAAACATTAATTATGCAGAAGGTATAAAAGAATACAAAACAAAGTGATGCAGGTGTACAATAACGTTGCTCTCCAGAGCCCATGATCAGCAGCGTTCAGCACAGAAAGCCAGAAACAGATGACATTTTAAAGCTTATGGGGAGTATGCAGGGCTGCAAGCAATGGTTTGTAGCTTCTATACGAGTCATTTGTGCATGCCACCAATCCCAAATAAGATTGTGAACAGCAACAACAATAATAAGCCATAAAAGCTAAGCCCAAAAGAAAGCCCTGTTCAGGTAGGCCCAAATGCTTGCCAGCAAACAGGGCTCTAAGTGACAGGCAGGTGGCTTTGTCTGCTCACACTTTCTTGTGAGATAAAAACAAAACCAAGAGAGTATCAAAAGTTTCCAAATCTCAGGTGTCTTTGCGGGGCGTCATGAACACAAGAGGGATTTTAGGATGGAAAGGAGATGGAGGTACAGGGGAAACATGTCAGGCTGTGAGAAGATGATCATTAAGTTGTCCCTTGGTATCAGGATTCTGGTGCTCCAGCGTGGAGGAAGCAAGGGCATAATTTGCTGTTTTGGGGAAGAGCAAACACTGGCTAGAAAGAAGCATAAGAAAAAAAGACTGTTAGAAGCTGACGATGAGAAGTAAAAACATTTGAGCAACAGACAACTTCACAGTCAGATGTCACAAGACAGGCAGGCTGGTTGTTCTTACTTTATATAAAGCGTATTTTGTTGGTTATATTTTTGTTCAGATTATCCCCAGGACAAGAATAAAAGTCAAAATGAGAGTCTGTTTCATCGCTGGGCTTTCTGATTCTCTCACGAAGCCTCCAACCATTACACTACAACCTACTTTCACAGTACTGAGTAACAAGCTGGGTGATAAAAACATCAGATGAAATTCAGTATCAATAAAAGCAAAGTAATGCATAAAGGGAAAAACAATTCTAACAACGCATACACAATGTGGGCTCTAAATTAACTGGTGCCACACAGAAAGTTGGCTGAGGAATCTCCATGGGATGCCCTCTACAAATACTGGATCTCTGCTCATGCCGGTTAAATGCACAGGGAAAATTTTGAGATACATTAGGGAAAAATAGACAATGAAGGGAGAAAAATCATAGGATAATTTATGTTGGAAAAGACCTGTAAGATCATTGAGCCTAACCATTAACCCAGCACTGCCAGGCCCACCATTAAGCCATGTCACCACATCCATACACTTATTGAACACTTGCAGGCATGGTGATTCCACCACTCCCTTGGCAGCCTGTTCCAATGCCTGATCCCTCTTTCAATGAAGAAATTTTTCCTAATATCCAATCTGAACTTCCCCTGGTGCCACTTGAGGTCATTTCCTCCTGTCTTGTCACTTGGGAGGAGAGACTGAGCCCCACCAGGCTACACCCTCCTTTCAGGCAGTTGTAGAAAGTAATAAGGTCCCCCCTGAGCATCCTTCTCTCCAGACTAAATATAATATGGGATGATGTTTTATAAGGTAACTTTCATTTCTGTCTTAATTCTGCATATATTTTGGGTCTACCCATCTCTAAAATACAGAGTAGAATTAACAAAGACAGACAAAAAAGCTGCAAAGATTATCAGGGATATGGAAAGACTTAAAGAATAGATAAAGTATGGTGGTGATTTTCAGCTTGGAATAGAAAAACAAAACCAAAGAGTGGAAGGAATATATCCTGCTGTATAATCCACAGAGTAGGAGTCATCTAATGAAATTACCAAATTGAGAGGTTAAAGCAGAAAAACAGGAAGGCTTATTCACTCATTGCATGATTTTAAGTTTTGAAACTTTTTCTTGTGGCAATCACAACTATATGCTGAGTTCAAAAAGAATCCAGCAAATTGTTAGAGGACAACTGCTTCAAGGCATACTATGCAGGATGGTTCAAAAGACTGTCCTGAAGATAGAAGACTAATGAAAAAATGCACTCTGTATTTGAACATTAATAAAATTAGTCTTCATATCAGTACAAGAAAACTGCTGTAAATAGTTGGCAATCCAGAAAAATATCTTGGGTCATAGGAGTAGCCTAAAACCTCATCACCTCCACAAAGCTGCTTGTATCCCCTTTTTTCTCTCTTCTTGGCAAATGCTTCCTCCACATTGACTCAATGTAAGTCACTAAGTCATCAGAAAATAACCAAAACCCCAAGCAAAAAATGGAGCTTGTTTTGTCCTGGGTAAATAAATTAAATTGTAGAATCATAGAATCACAGAATGGGTTGGGCTGTAAGGGATCTTAAAGATCGTTTAGTCCTATCTCTCTCTCTGCCATGTGCAGAGACACCTCCCACCAGACCTGGTTGCTCAAAGCCCCATCCAACCTGGCCTTGAACTCTTCCAGGGATGGGGCTGCCACAGCTTCTCTGGGCAACCTGTGCCAGTGTCTCACGGTCCTCACAGTAAAGGATTCCTTCCTAATATCTAAACTAAACCTGCCCACTCCTACCACTACATGCCCTTGTCAAAAAGCCATAAATCATCAGGCATATTCTGAAGGAGTCAAAGGACAGGAGCTGGGGAGAGAGAACATTGGGATGAAAGGAGAGAGGGCCTGCTCTCCCCCTCTCCTTTCATGCCAATGGATCCTGAGGTTGGCTCTGATGTGAAACTGAAGCCTGAGAGTAACCTGTGATGATGATAACAAAAGAAAAGGGCTGGTATCATCAAAATGCAGTTATCTGTTCTTTCCGTTTTCTAGGTTTCCATTTGGGTTTTTTCCCCTCGTTTTTTTGGCTCTGCTTTGTGATAACAGTTGCTGTTACTATAGAATGTTGCTATAAGAATTCCTCTGTCAACAGGACACTGAACCTGAGGGTGGGATACGTGGGAATCTGTGTGATTGCTCTGTCAGTGCAAGATCTCCTGAGATTTCTTTGAATTTAATCCCATCCTACAAATCCTGCAATGCTGTATCACTTTGATGTGACTTTGTGGGATTCTCATTACTTATATTCACTTTGGTTTCCAGGAAGCCTGATATTTCATCATCTGCTAACATATGCTGAAATGCATGTGTCAGTTTTATAATAAATTTTCAATATAAAAAAAATCTATAAAACATACAAATACGAAATTAGTTTGTAACACAATCTCCAGTTCTCTGTTTATTAGGGAAAGGCAAAGTTGGTAGTGCTGTCAATTATGGGAAGAAGGAGGCAGTTTTAATAATAAAACAGCACTCACGGTTTCTTATAACTATACTAAGCAAATTGTTTGGCCTGAAAATTCCACGCCAGCTGTCTGCCTCAGGCTGAAGTTTTTTGGAAAATTTCAGTCAAAACAGTTCAGCAGATTCTGAGAACAAGGCTAGGGAAAAATATGTTGTTTTACTCACGTTGGAAAAAAAAAAAAAAGCCTTTTGCTTTCTTTCTAAAACCTCCTCTGGGATTTTTAGGATTTTAGAGAAAGGACTTGAAATTTGCCTGGGAGAGAACTGTTTTTCTTCTAATGAATTTTGTGTCTGTCTGTGTGAATTAAGCCAAGTTTAGGCATCTTTGATAAAACACTGTTGCTATGTGCTCCTGGGTGCATTTGTACATATTTGCCAGCTTCCATCACTTGCGTTTCTACCTGTGTATGACTAAACAAGATGTTTTATGCTATGGTAAGTGCCAGGTCTGCATCCAAGTATCAGCTGCAATCAGAGATGCTCTGTGGTTCTTGACATGATCTCAAGCTGGTAGGAGCAGAATGAATTTAGGATGATAGGCTTGGAGAGCATGGGTTAGAGGGGTGAAAACGGGATTGCAGAAAGGAGCTGGATGAGGCAAAGCATGAGGAGAGGACCAGACTGAGTGGGATGGACTGAGGGATCTGTTTAGAGAAGCAGAGTACTCTGTTAAACTAAGCCACTGACACAGAGAGAGACATGAGGCAGTATCACAAAGCTACTAGCTCTTGGAAGACTTAATAAAAACAAAAGAAATCAACAAAAACTAGACTAAGATACCAGTAATATGACCCATAATTTAAGTAAAAAACACAATGAAAGTTGCCTTAATCAAGTGTCTGAATAACGAAACAGTCATTATTCACAAGAGAGTGTTTTATCCAAGCTGGCCTGGAGATGAAGCAACGAGAATGAGGAGTAGAAGAGGTTTACAATCCCTGTCTCACCCGTTGCAGAGCTGGGAGGTTTGCAGTGACTAAGCAGAGGATTGTGGAATGAGGGAAAATGTGTTTCAATTTAAGGCAGCCAAATGACACCCCAAGACTGTGGGCAATGCTGGGCAAGTCCCTTCAACCCAACGTTTCATAATTGTGTCAGAGTGTGTTGCAGCCTCTGGATGATCATCTTGACAGCTCAGAGTCTGATCTGCTGAAGTGTTAGACATCCACTGCAGCAATTAAAGGCTATGTGAACTTTGCTTTGTTTTAGGACCGCCGTAAGAAAACACTGTAAGTAATCCCCAGTCACGGCTCTGTCTTCAGAAACATACTGGCTAGTTGGCTCTTGAGATTGTTCTCTGCTTTCTAGAACAAAAATCTGTGCTAAAAAGCTGATCACACCTTAAACCCAGCTGCACAAAGGGTAATATTCTAGAAATAGCAGCATTTGCTTGTTCCGGACTGACAGGATCCGTGCTGCCCACAGCCCAACCACCTAATGCTGTTTGTATCAACAGGCAGAAAGAAAATTCCAGTGTCTCTCATGCTTTGTCAGTTTTTCCAACCACTTCTGGCACTGACTTCTAAAAGCTTTTTGACTAACCAAACTCTCCCTTCCTATTTGTCTTTGTGTTACAGAGGTAAGGATGAAATGGTTTTCATCATGCAAAGACACAGAGACAGTTCAAAAGGAATTAGCAGAATACTGAAAACTTTCCATTATAAAATTTGGGAGTTCAGTTCATTTAAGATTGAGCCATTTAAGTCCAGGTGACCCAGTGGAGAAGATGGTTTATGAATTGCTGGCCTCCAGGACTTTGCTCTTATGTGAACAGACAGTATTTGAAGATGCTTCTGGCCAGGAAATGAATCCTGGCTTCTCGTATCCTCCATACAGCCTGATATCATAGAATCATAGAATATTCTGAGTTGGAAGGGATCCATAAGGTTCATTGGGTCCAATTCCTGATATAGAAGACCAAGATTGATTTTATGAATAGACACAATATTACCCAGAAGGAACAGGCCTAGACTGCATTTTTTAAGCAATTTTAAGATTTTCAGTACACTTATTGGAGTTTGAGGGGGAGACAACAAAGCCTGTGAGCCCTTGTTGCCTACACGATGCAGGATGGGACTAAAAGAATATAATAGGATTTAATCTTCTGTTTTCTAACTTTTGACTGTATAACTAATCAATCTCCAGAATAGTTGGAAGGTTCAGTGTGTGCAAACACATGTGCAGGCAAGTGACACAGCTTCTACTCTGTGTTTAAAGAGAAAACTGCACTGAATAATCACCTAAAACCTAAATCAGTGGGCAGTGAGACATCTCCTGCTTTTGTGTTTGCTGTTGCTGCCAGGGTAGCACATCTGCCACCGGTGCCCCAGCAGTGATTACAGTAGTGGAGCAGCATTTTGGACTGCAGTGGTTATCTTAGACGGTAGCAAATGTTACTTCACTGAAACATGTGGAGATATCTCTGAAATCTCACTGAACCATCCCCATTTAAATGAACTGATAAATGCATTTCTGTGAGCTCCTCCACCTACGTCGACCATCAGCAACTCCTCCCTTCTTCTTCCTTCTTCCCCCCACTTAAAAAAAGAACAAGCATTGTGTCACATCCTAGAAAGCAACTCTTACCTGGAAAAGGAAACTTATCTGTCAGCCCTATTCCATTTCATAATGCACTTTCCTCCTTCTGGCTGCCAACACACTGGAAGAACGGAGAAATCCGTGCCTGCTTTCACGGACATCTTCACATTCCAAAGATCACCTCTGCTGATACCCAGCAGGACAGCATGCGATGAAGCTTGAATCCCCCTACAGCACAAACAGCTTCATTCCCAGCAATTTGATATAAAGGCAAAAGGATTTTTGTGAGTAAGGCTAAAACTTTCCAAAATTTGAACTTTCTGTAAGAAGTGTTTGTCACTGCACACAGAGAAGGAAACGTGCCCTCCTATTCACATTTCAACTCTGCCTCTACAGATGTTCCAGGGAGAGTAATGTAGAACAGCTGACAAAGAATATATATATATTTCTAATGAAATTATTTATCTATCAAGTGAAGAAAGGGTGAAACAGCACAGAAGAATGACAATTGTACATTTATTCCTGACTACTGTAAGTCCTATAGTCACACTACAGCACCGCTCCTCACGTTCTGCTGATATAGTTAAGATAAAAATTTCTCCATGATTCTTTTTCCTTTTAATCTAGAGCAAAGAAGAAATACACATATATACTTATGCTTTAAAAAAATTGTTACATTTTAAGACTTTTTTCTCTGAAACATATCAGTCAAGGGTCCATGAATACCCAATTCACTGGCAAGTGGTGCAAGTCACTCTGTCAAAGTACCCAGCAACGCCAGTCTGTCAGTTCAAAGCCGAAACAGTATTTTAGCTTTTAGTTACATTAAGCTATGCTGATAGACCTTGTAACAGGGCAGGTAACAGCCAGTCTTTAAATCTGAATTGACATTGATTTACAGTTTCATTTCTTTGAATGAAATCTGAGAGTGAGTTTCAAGCTATTTCACATCTTGAAATTACAATTACACATTTCTTAAACACAGAAGAGTTTGCTTTAAGAAAAGAAAAAATAAAATCTGAACTGCCTACAGAGGTAAGATAAAAGGGAAAAGTGATGTTAAAGATATCAACTAGCAAGCTTTTGTTTATTCATCTTTTTTAATTCTGCTTTTCCCCTCCATAAATTTTTTAAACCGCCTTGGTTTGAAATCCTAATAGTAAATTTCCCACACAACATTCCTCCTGTCAAATCTCTCTCTTCGTGGTATTACTGCAATATTTGTAACTTTTGATCTGGAAACATCAAGTTACATAAGATCATAGTTCTGCTCCTTGCAAAGATGTGATTCTGTCAGAAAATGAACCATTGAAGCGGGAACTCAACAGAACTGGAAATTACTTTCCCAGGGAAAAGGTAGTTCTGCTTAAGCATCTCAGCTATTTTAAAGTGCAAGAACTCAATGTTTTATTCTTCTGAGGAGAGAAATGGCAAACTACCAGGTTAAAAATAATCAGAGTAGGCTCTTAATTGGAATAGTGTACATGTTGTAGACAGAATGAAATAACATTTAGTTATTATGCACTCTAGGAAACCAATCAAAAGAATAAAAAAAAATTCACTTTGTAAAACAAAAGAGAACAACATTTTCCCTTGCCAGCGTACTATCTGGTCACCAAAACAAAAGGAAAGCATCTATTTTAAACGAGTCAAGGAAAATAATTAAGCTACATGGACTGAAAATTGCAAAGTCTTCTCAGCCCAAATCTCACTCCTTCCCCAGACCCACTGAAATCAGAGAAATGTCTCTCTTTTTCCATCCATGTAGTAAAATAATACAGGGGGAAGGGAGGACTATCTTCCCCGCTCAACCAAAACCAGATGAGCAGCTTTACCCTCATCTCTCCATAATTTTTCCCTATCCTTTAAAATTAGAGACAGCAAATTCTCCCCAGAAAAGTCTTTCCAAACCAGGACACCTTGTTAATAAGAAAAGGAAACTAGGAAGTTAACTTCTGCATCTTCCTTTGCCTTTTGCCCCTTTCTTTACCAAAGAACAACCTGAGAAACTTTTTCCACATGAATGACCCTCTTTCTTCACCAAAACACGACATTTCTTCTCCAGATCACACACATAAATAACAGATGACTTGAAAATCTCCCCCTATGAAGATGAGTACACATTCACACATGTATGGACGGGAAAGGTGGGTGAGGCACAGAGGCAGAGTACCTGTAAAAATAAAGTGCATCTCAGTGCACTGGAAGTAATTCCCAATCAGTGATTTTTTTTGAGGGGGGGGGGGGAAGGGGAAAAAAGTGAAACAGGTTGTCTGCAAAGGCACGTCCCTTCCTCTCCTGCCTCAGCTGTGTGTGCAGACCCCCTTCCCAGGATGCTGGGTGCACAGCAGTGGTCCTGCTCTCAAGGGAGGAGCAACACAGGCTACACTTTCAGGTGCCTGAGAAATGCCCGGCCACACACCGTGACCTCATGGTCCCCTCCCTGCCCTCAGAGCTGCTGCAAACTAGCACAAACCCTAATTTTTCTTTGGCCATGCACTGACGTGGGGATTGCATTCTCAAGGGATCATGGCAGCAAAGAATTCTCCCGGCCACAAATCAGCCCACTCCAGCAAGGACTGATCCAGCAGTGTGGCAGAGTCTGGGAGCTGGGAATTTCACAAGGAAGGGCAGCTCGCAATGGCCACAAACGAGCAAATTCCGGCAGCCTTGTAAGACAGGCAGAGCCGAGCGAGCTGCTGTGGAGTCTTGCCTCGCTGCAAAACAGTGCCAGAGACGCGTCTTCCTCCCTTTATGCTCCCCCCACACCGTACTATATATATATATGTATATATACACGTACACATACTTCTTGTTTTTTCCACCCGAGCCTATAAAAGTGCTACAGGCAGAGGCACTAAGTGGGAGGCTCCTGGCTCTGAAGAGGCCAATGAAATAAATTAAATACAAATCATTGGCTCAGTCCCAGCCTCCGCCAGCTACCAGGGGAGAGGTTGGGGTTCCTGATGGCCAATCCCCAGCCCCTGCTAGACCCGGAGTGCGGGTGGCAAATGCAGACTGCTGGCAGAGTATAGGTGTGTATATGTTAAAGCCTTGGGTGTTGCAGGCACATATGGTGCACATGTTGGGAGCAGAGCACTTTCCATAGAAGGGGAGGGGTTACCCTACTAGCAGGCAATTTTATTAGGGTCAGCGAAGCAGAAAGAAATGGGATTGGGATAGGCTGGGAGCTGCCACGTTCCCCTGCCCAACTCTGGTGCCCCAGAGCAGGGAGCAGCACACTAACAACTTGCCAGGCTACAGCAGAAGTTTACCTATAAAAAGCACACAGACAACTTCCAACTTCAAAGATTTGCTCTCATTTTCTCGTTTTATGGCCCTCCCTTCACCTGGGACTTTTCTCAGGAGAGGAAAAAAAAAAAAAAAGAAAAAGATGCAGCTGTAAATTCCGTAAATTCAAGGTGAGGCTTCACGGCAAAAAGTTAAGGAGGAAGATAGGGTTGAGGCAGAGTGACTAATTTTTAGTTTGATTCAGGAGTTTGGTATTTTGCCTTTTTTTATTTATTATTTTTAAGTCATAAAAATTTGAACTTTCCAGGAAAAACCATGAGCAAATGCATTCAAGATGCAGAAAGGTCTTGCCTATCTGTTCAATGAGCATTTAGTCATCTCTGTTTTGGCTGTATGAAAAATGTATTTCAGACTGTGTATCCCATAAAACAAGGCAGTGGCATAAATATGCTTTTTTAGTTGGAGTTTTTTTGGGTTGGTTTTTTTTTTTTTGGTTTTCAAATAATGTGCTTACATGGTTGTAATCACAGTGAATTTCTAAGCATGGTCATGGTAAGAAAGTAAATAGATACTGCCTTGTGAATACTTTCAGAGTTTGGGGGGGCTAATTATTATTTTTTAAAGATTTGTCATTCGTTAACTACCACTTATTTTGAAGTAAAATGTCCCAAGTATTTTACACTATATTTTCCATCAAAACAACTCCCAGGAAATAAATGCCCTTTGGTAGCAGCCTGGTTTTAGGTTCAGCAACGCAAATTTGTATTTGAGAATGCAAATTGCTGAGAACACGAGCAAGAGTCTGAACCACTGCATTTCTTCCAGGCACTCCAGCATCTTTTCTCCAACACCACACTATTTGGGCGAGCTTTTAATCCTGGCAGGGCATGGCTGGAAGCAAGGCTTTAACATTTAATGCCTAAGAAACAGACTTGTCACTCAACTTGCAGTCAAGCGCAGTTCTTTTTTTTGCTTTTTGTTGGAGGCAAACCCACCTTTCCTTGGAAAATGGGAGACCCCATCCTCATCCCCGGTTCTAGCACAGATCCAAATGTAAACATACACACACACACACACTCCCACCACGCACCACCCTGCAGCAGGACATGAGAATGAGGGGTTCGAACAGAGCCAAAGAAGCCTTGTAAGCTGAGAAATACCAAGGCACTTCTTTCTTATTCTATTTTTTTTCTCCCTCCTCTCCTCCCTGCTTTTACTCTTACATAAATAACACCGATTGATCTTAAAGCTGCATCCTTGCTCCAGTGCCTCCCAATCTGCACTGCTGCCTTCCCCCAGCACAGCCGCACCGCTCGGGGTGCAGAGGGAAGGGTCGGGGTGGGGGAAGGCTGGGTGGGAGAATCCACTCCAAACATACCCTGAAGCAAGGTTTTGGCAGTCTGGGGGTGCCTGATCCCACCCGCCCCAGCCCGGAGCTTCCCGCAGCATCTTTGCCTCCCTCCGAATTGCTGCAAACTGTGCGAGGGGAGGGCAGGGAGCTGGGCAGGAGGGAAGGATGGATATTGGGGAGGGAAAGCCAAGGATTCAGGGAGCTTCTCCCCAGCCCCAGCCTGTGTGCCTGGCTGTTTGGTGGGAAGACGGAAGGGGGAAGGGAAAATTGAAGAGAGTCTATGACATAAATACACTTTTCAGAGGAAAAAGCAAAGCTTACCATGTCTGCAGCTTTCCCCCACCGAAATGCCACTTCTGTGTCCAGCGATCCCAAAGTGGAAACTACAGGCAGGCACCGGAGCTCATCTCCGCAGGCAGCTCAAAGATACACCGCTGCCACCCCCAAAAATCAAAATAAATTTAAAAAAAAAAAAATAACAACGACTGGTCCAGCTTCTTTCCTGACAGGAATCGTCCTGGTAGAACTGCCCAAAATAAGCAGCTGCAATCCAAAGGCTTTATTTAAAGCTTCCCCCCTCCTCCTCCCTCTCTCCGTGCCTCGCTCGCTCTCTGCCTCTCGCTGTTACACACAGAGAGAAAGAGAGACACACACAGGTTACATGAATGGGAGGCAGGAGCCGGCGCTCCCGGCTGGAATGACAGGCGCACATGCGGCTGGCGGCTGCCCACCCCAGCGGCGTGGGAACAGCTCGGACACGGCCTGCGGATGCGTGGAGAGGGGCGTGGGGTGGGAACGGGCATGGGGTGGCATAGGCATGGACGTGGCACGGGCATGGGGGCGGGGAGGACACAGACACGGGCAGGGCATGGACGTGGGGCTGAGGAAAACATAGACATGGGCATGGTCAGGACACGATCATAGAACAGGCATGGGCCAGGGATGTTCACAGACACGGGTATGGCATGGGCATGGGGAGAATACAGACAGGGGCCGGAGATGGGAACAGGCACAGGCATGGGCGTGATGCAGTCGTGGCATAGGCATGGATCTGGGGACAACACAGGCATTGGCATGGGCATTGGGAGAAGAGCACTGGCATGGCATGGGCATGAAGGGGATTTGGGCAAGCACGTAGGCATGAGGATAGGCAGGGCATGGAGTAGGGGTGGATAGAAGACAGGAATGAGGAAGAGATGGGCATGGGGAAGGAATGGACATAGGCATGGCATGGAGAGGGGAGGGACAGGGGTATGAGGAGGGGATGGGTATGGACAGATATATGGGAATGGTGATGAGATGGATTAAGTGTGGCTGTTAGAATTAGAAGGTAATAGGGGCAGGAGAGGATGTGCTTGGGTACGATAGGCATGGGTTGGGCTTGGACATGGAATAGGCATGGGGATGAGTTGGAATGGCATTGGCTTTAGCATGAGAACAGAATGGAGATCAGGATGGAGGCAAGAAGAGAATGGAGATGTGTCCCAGTTGGTGCCTTTGTGTCCTGGTCGTGGTGAACCTCCCTCTCTTCTTGGGGTCAAGTGGCCTCTAGTTTCAGCAGACATCCTGAGGAGCGGGAAACCTCTCTTTCTTCCATGTCTCTAGTCAGGCAGCTTGCATAATGTCTTGCTTTTGGGCTCAGGCAGCATCATTCACAATAGAAGATGAAATCACTGTCATTATCAGTTACTATTATACTATATATTTTAATTTTTTTTTAACAGAATTGTGCTGTTTGATAATTAAAATCAAATTCCCAGAAAGAAGGCCTTCAAGATTTAAGGTTAGTGCTCCTTGAGGAGGAAGTTCAATGCTACCAGTTTCTGCCTTTTAAATATTTTGGTGGGGTTGTTTTGGTTTTTTTTTTTTTTTAATTTCAAACAGTAGTGACAAGAAATTAGGGCTATTTAATGCTGCTATTCAACATGGCCCGAAGAAAAAAAAGGGTTGTGGTGTTGCTAAGTGTCAGGCCCTGCTACTGCTTCACTGCCTGACCTTGGGCAAGTCCTCGATAACTTATCCCTGTAAGGATATATCACCCATTGCCACTTATACTCAGCCTATCATTTTCTCATTCACCAAATAATCACATTTTTCTCTTTCAAGTCCCTTCTCAAAATTTACTCTACAAAACTTTTCAACAACAGTCTCTACAGGGCTTGTGTTGACATCACAAATCTTGGAGTGACACTGGATTCAGCCCTAAAACTGCATTGTAAGAGGAGTGCTGAACATAATGGGCTGCAGTTCTTCATGCAGTGCTTTGAGCTACATGGGAATCATCCTCTTCATGGCATACCTTTAAATCAGCCAGGTGCAAGTCTGCTATGTTCTGCCTTTTTCTCCTGTCCTAAAATTTCTAGCCTTTGTGGAAAGCAAGAGGTAAGATATGTGTTTTATTCCAAATCCAAAAATCAGAGTAAAAAGGCACACAGCAAATCATAACATCATCCTAAAACAGCAGAGTCCTCAACATAAAGGTCTCCTTTGCAAAATAGCTGCTGCTGTTCACTGTTTTTTTCAGTCATACATATTAAAAATGAAATATATTTGCATTGGCCTTATTACCTCTGGAATATATTCCACATCAGGAATCTAGACTCTAGACAAAGGTAATTTAGGTCTCCGGAAGGAAAAATTTTAACTGAGAAATATATATATATTGTTAGGAATAGTCCTCATCCAAATTCAATAGTAATTGTATAAGCCTTTCAAAAATCATACAGTATGCAAGCTTCCAAAATTTTGGAACAAGAAACATTTCCATTTAAATGCCAAGAAGCAATTTTTCCTCTCTTGTTCAATACTAACTCAGTCACATGAGCAGTTTGCATTTGATTTTAGAAAGGAAATGGAACATCTTCTCTTCCAATTACATAGAACTTTTTCTTGTTCGTAGTGCTCCTACAGTTTGCGTTACTTTCCTGCAGTTTTGAAACACTCATTTGATCTGCCCATTTGCTCCAGCCATTTATTTATTTTTTTTTTTAAACTCAAGTGACATTATTAAGAGAAAATCCGTAAACCCAGGTGGGGAGTAGGATGTTGTTTGTTTGAATTCTGGCTGGTAAATTCATGTTTAACAGGTTAGCACTGTTTGTGTAATTGGCCTTCCTCTGTTAACTGAACTAGACAATAATGCTCCTGGAGAAAAAAGAACAATAGTAATTTAATGGGGAAAAGCGACTTTGCTTAGGAAAATCCCGCTCCTGCTTCAATTCACAGTGAATTACTGTGGTCACAGAAGTGTGCTGCATACCAATCTGGAGCATGTTTGATGAAGATGTACATTCCAAGTATCAGTGTTCAGCAGCCTGCCATGCTTTGCCTGTGTCCTGCACCACAACCACTTACTTAGGACTTTGCTCCTTACGAACAGTGACTCTTAAGTCAAGTTCTCCTCTGTGTAGTGTTTGCGAGGAGTTTGTAAGGAAGCCACATCTGTGGGACGGTGAATGGTAGGACTAATGCATGAGTCTGTTAGACCTTGTGTGCCAGAGAGCAAGGACAGCAAGTCCCAGAGCTGCCACTCCAATTAGCACTTAGTGGTCCTGATGCCAACTTGTGGTTTCCACGTTGACGTTCACTCCAACAAAACAATGAAAACACCTTTTGGAAAGTCCCCATTCATCAAGCAAAAAAAAGTAACAACATCTGGTGGTCAAAGTCTTCTTGGGGGCCAAGTTCAGCAGCAGTTGGTTTGGTGAGCCCTTTGCCTGGTGGAGGCACCTCCTAAGGGGCTGCACAGCTTGACAGCCACTGCTAAAGATTTTAATTTTTTTTCCTACATCCAGGAGAATAATCCAGAGGAAAAAAAAAATCATATATTTTAATCAATGGAAGTGAAACCATTTGCCTTTCAGAGACTATAAAATACACACCCCAGGGTTCAATGCTCTTTTCTACTCCTCCAGAACATTCTTAAGGGGAAATCACTCTTTTCTTGATGAATGTGCAATTCAAATGTGGAAATATGCCATTCTTCATGCTTTCTCCATAGGGTGCAAAATGATTTCTGTAATTAAACCCTTTTTGCCAACATTTCCTGATGAGAATATATTTTCTTTTTTCTTTCTTTCTTTCTTTCTTTTTTTTTTTTAATATGAGGGGAGAAGCCATGTACAAAAGGTTTGCAAAACTGGGTCTGGAGCATTTGACCTTTAAGGTTCTGTTTGAATTAACCATTTTGTTTTAAAGGTGCATGAGGATGAGGATGAGGAACATGAGTAAGGGCTGCAGCTTAAGTTTCCAATCAGGGACTGCTGAAAGAATGGCTGCAGGAGAAAGAAAGCTATGGGTACCAGTGCTAATGTTAGTGTAGCTATTAGGGATGACATTAGCACTGAGAACACACAGCCCAGTGTTCAACCCACTTTAGCAGCCCCAAGTATGTAACCAGAGTCCATGTGGGGATCATGCTGAAATGTGTGCAACGGCATCAGTGCTGCACTGGTTCCCATGGTAGCTAGATCAAAGAAATCCAGCTTCTCTGGCACATATCAAGCTGTGAGGGGCAGTGTAGACAAAATTCGAATCAATTAAGGAAAGCACCTGTGTGAGCTTTTGTAGGACTTGGACCTGAAGTCCACAGTATATTGCTTGTCATCACAGCATGGGCCACATAATATACTGAGATCAGGAAATGGGACAGAGCTTTTAGCCACCTACACAGTTAAGGGGTGAAACCCGTTTCCTGTATGATAGATGGCAGGGCTGAACCAGAGCTGGATGCAGAGCTGAATCCTGAAGTTCCCACTTTGAGTTATGTCTCTCTGACAAAGTTCTTGAGCAAGGTGGTGGAGCAGAAATCACTGGTGCTCTTTACCAAAAGCAGGATTTCCCTCCTCTTTCTCCTCACTCCATGAACGCCTGCAGCTTAAATCTGTCTGCACTGACAGAGAGATGTCTCCACTACTGGTATCATGAGATTACGTCCAGACTGGGGATGGAGAAATGTTATCACATATTGAATCACAGAATCATTGAGGTTGGAAAAGACCAACCATTAAGCCAGCACTGTTAAGCCCACCACTAAACCATGACCCCAGGTGCTACATCTGCAAGTCTTTTGAACACTTCCAAGGATGTTGATTCCACCACTTCCCTGGGCAGCCTATTCTCATACTGATCACTTTTCAGGGAAGAAATTTTTTCTAATATCTAGTCTAAACCTCCCCTGGCACAGCTTGAGGCCCTTTTCTCTTGTCCTAAAGACTTTCCTTTTGAAAGGGTCTTTCATTTTGTAAGGGTCTTTCCTTTTTTTAGCGGATTTTTAAAAAGATGCTAAGGGCTGGAGAGGATCATTCTACACTGACTGTGCTTTTTGTGATGTCTCAGTGGATCTTAGGTTTTGAGAAGAACAGAACTGAGCATCTACCCACAGTACTGGGTCTTATACCCTTCCTTTGCTTCCTTGCAAAACACCAATGTCTGTTGTCATACCTGAAAACCAGCCGAGGCATACGATGGAGCTGAGAATCTGCTCCTACTGCTTACTCAGGAAAAGTTTCCATCAAGTGAGTTGGCCATTTGCCTGAGTGAATGTTGCAGGATTCGGCCCATATGCTTCTCAGCTCTTATATTTGCATAGTGCAGAATATGCTTACAGTACAGTGCCAATAAAACAAAACTATATACAGTTTAGCACAGAGGAATCAAGAGCACAGTTAATACCATTTACAAACAGCAGCTGAGCTCTGCAGCTGACATCCAGGCTTATAGACCATGCTCAGATGTGGGTAACATGCACAAGACAGTTATTTATAGGCAAATAGGTGGAAGGTCCTGTAAGCATATAGGTCTCTATTCTCCTTTCTCTAAGCCTTTTACATTCTTTTTCCCTGTGCACCGTTTATATTTTAACTCTGTAAATATGTCCCCCTTTTTTTTTTCTTTTTTTCTTTTTTTTTTTTTTAAACTAAGGAAAACATTTCAGGAGGCCACTTTCATGGAAGACACTTGTTCTTGAAGTAAATGCTCTGGGATTGTGTAAACATACTGTATATATCATATGAAGTGAACTTCAAATGAGATGCTGGTTCATTCAGTCAAATGAAGTAGAAGGAGGCCTCTCTGATCTCCAGAAATTCCACTGGTGTCTTAGAAAGAAGAAAGATCTTCATCAAGAAGGTGTAGATCACGTCAAGAATGGTATAAATTGCTCAGAGGATAAAATTATACCTTTTCAAAGACATATTTTCCTCCCTAAAAATTTAAAGCATGGGGTTTTTTTTTAATCCAGGGATAGGATATAATATTTCTCAATTCACAGCACATGATAAAACAGTCATGAACAACTGCAATGTAATACATCTTCAATACAATTGACCATAAGTATATTAGAAGAACCTCCAAAAAATAATTACCCTATTACCACACTGTGACTTCAGATCCAATTTTGCTCACCTTACTGTACAAAATGGATGGAATAGATGGCTTTTATATTTTTAATAGTAATGAAATGTTCAGGATTTGATATAGAAACCTGGCTACCAAGGTAATAGGTACATATAAGAACCTATTTAGAATAGCTGTGTGAATAAGAATTGCCATTAAATTACAATGAAATTCTGGAGCATATCAAACAATATCAAATAAAACTTAGAAGGCCAGTCTGCAACCATATTCAAGCCATAACCTCATCATGAGGAAGACTTTTTTTCTGGTGAAAACTTCTGATTTAAACGCATGTGTGATATTTCTTAATTCTCCAATAAGGCCACTTACCTAGTCTAACTTTGTGACTCACTCCAGATTTATGCTTGTGCAATAGCAAAATTCATGATAATAGTCCCGTTCACATGCTAGATGTTCTTGGGAAATGAAAAGTCAGTTATTTCAATCACAGAGGGTCCTGGTCTTACTAAAAGAACAGACCTGGAGACGTCTTTCCGCTTTAGAGAATAACACCTGAGCCAGCAGAATAAAGCCCCCACTTCCCCAGTATCTTCCCTTCTGGCATCTTCTTTTCATGTGTTGAACCAACTGTCGACTTCTGAGAATGCAAAGTACCCACATTATTGTATGATAAGAGAGAAAAAAGGTGGTCTTGTGGTATTGACACAGCAGATCTGAGTACAATGACTGGTTCTGACACACATTTCCAAACCTTGTTAATTTTTTAGGACTCAATCCCAGGTCTGTCTCACTGAATCCTCACCAGAACAGTACAGAGCATCAACATTCCCTGTCTCCTGCCTGGGCTGCCTCTCTCAGCTGTCATGTCACCGCTCACAAGCAGGGAGGAATTGAGCTCTGCTCCCACTTTCTGCTCTGTCCTCCAGATAAATTGTGTTAGTTTACTGGCAAAATCTAGTTTTTATTATTGTTTGCACTTCAGAGTCAATATGGATATGGAAGAATAAGCTGAAATATATGCCTTTTGCATCCTTAATAACAGTGTGGCCTCTCTGTAGCTACGTGACAATTCCCTAATACTTTATTTAACAGTAGCAATTTATCATGTCTGCTGTATCACAATGAAGTAGTTCAGTATCCCCAATTTACAGGAAGCGCTATTCTCTGTGCCTATTTGCACTGCTTATTTCAAGACAGACCAGCAGACTGAGTGCTAGCTTTCAGCTTGGAAAATCCAGATTCAGTTCCCTGGTGCAGCAAAAAGCTGTCTAGGCTTCAGTTTCCTCTGTATAATACACAGGTAAAAATACTTCCTCGCTTTATCAGATGTTATGAGGATAAGTACATCAAAGACTGTCAGTCCCACCAGCACTACAATAGCCATAATTATCTCAAATAGATACACGTAGTGCAAGTGCAGTGATATTTAATACATACTCTATGTGTGTAAACCATGAGTCAGGGCTGAGACAAACACAAGCCATGCTAAGGAGTTAAAACTGCTGCTTACCTGTATGCTCTTCCCTGGCTTATGCTCCATGAAAGTTTGTGTGTTGGAGACCAGCGTCAGCTCTCAGTTGCAGCAGAGCGGGGCTGCTCAAGTCAGTGGATTTATTTCAGTCGCACACTCCTGGAGGCAGGGGCCCATTGTCTGGGCTGAGACACTCAATCTGGAAGGGAAAGAATAAAAGGGCTCCAGTGTGTAAAGTCATTCATTACAATCTGGAATGAACCAGGGAATCAGTGGGGTTGCTGGAGGTTAAGCAAGGGCAGAAATTGGTCTTTTATCATTGAAATGCCATAGGAAAAAAAAGAAATTACATAAAGTAAGGGATCTAATCCTGCACATCTCTACTCACATTTCTTGCCTTTATTCATTGCAAGGGGTCACAAAGAAACAATAATGTACATTTGCAGGATCAGATGTTAAATGCATTTATAACAGAATTTCATAAGCAAGCAACTTCTTTTTCCTTGGACAGAGCTCCAATGAAATTTTGATACAACCTTTATATACTTTCAGATAAAATAAGATTATTTGGATTGCCATCCTACATAAGTAAATTTTCTACAGTAACTTCAAACTCAGAGGCATGAGAACAAGCTTCAGAAGTCAGCAAATATTTTTGAAGATTGGATCTGGTGTTCTTTTAAGAGGAACTTTTGTAGTGAAAGAAAAGTAAAAGAACTGATTACAAAGCTTTCAGTACTGAAGGTGCATTGTACTACTGGAAAGTGTGGAGTGAAAGTCGTTCTGAAAAGCTCTAGCAGCATCTGTGCATATTTTATTGTACTAGATACCCTTGGCTGTGATAACTTTATGCACAGCATCAAAAGCATGAGATATTTCCATATCTATCTTACAAATTTAAATAAAATTGTGAGCAACACAATTTCTATAACACAGTAATTGATGTTACTTTCTGAAACTTTTTATTCTCTTCATTTCAGGACTGTGTTGTGGTGAGCATCCACAACCCAACCTCCAGACGCCAGATGAACACAGCAGTGAGGACAACTCAAATCAACAGTTTGTTGCTTGCTGAGCAACTGTTCTTCATGCAGAAAATTCGGTTCAACCAAGGGCTCCCACCCACTTTCCTGAAGGGAATTCCATAACCTCAGATTTTGTTATGCATGATAATCCTCCCAATTAAGGCATTGCACCTTTCACTTTCTTTACATTCCCCACCTCACATGGTAGCTCACTGTGGGGCAGAGGATGCTACAAAGGAAGGCTGCTACAAAAATTACCACCTAATAAAATGGCTGAATAAAACAAGTGGTTGATCCTATAGACTATTACTCAGTAATGACTCTAACAGGGACCAGTCCAAAACCTGAACTGCTAGTGCACACCACTACTGCTAAACCCAGAGAAAGGTTGCAGAGGTGGAATACCCTGCCCATGGAATTGGGGTTGGAACTAGATGATCTTTAAGGTCCCTTCCAATCCAAGCCGTTCTGTGATTCGAAGAATTTCTGCTGTGGCATTTTCTCATTTAGTGACTACAGCTTTAAAAGGGATGTTAAGTGGTGGGTTTTATGATTCAATAAGCAGTACATTTAAAACTGGTTTTTTTTCTTATTTGAAATCCCCAGATATAAACTATGTAGCCTGTTAGACCTGATCATGCCTAATCCAGTCACTTTCAGAGTGCAATTGGGTCAGAGGATGGGTTCAAGTCATTTTCAGGGTGAGGGATTACAATCTTAATATGCTACTTAATTTATCCTATTGGGCTGGGGAAAGAAAACATCAGAAAATCTTTCATGAGCCTATTGGGTCAGATTAAGAAGAGCCACATGAATGCCTTTAAATGACAATACATGAAGGACAAATGGAGCTAGTGACAAATCTGCCTTCCTTTACCTTTCCCTTTTGAATGTGCAGCTATGCCAGTCCTGCTGTGAATTTACCTGAGACAGAACAGGACTTAAAACTCACACCTGCAAAGCAAAATAAGGTACTTCTTTTACTTTCCTCTGCATCTCTCTGCAGGAGTGTCTGATACATGACATCTGTTAATGAGGGTTATAATCCCCCCCCTGCCCCGCCCATCCTATAACCCCATACTAGTAGTGCTTAGACCCAATGGCCTCTTTTCCTAAGGAAATAAGGCTTTTATAGGAGTGCTGTCTGTCCATCTGGCTCTCCATCTGTCAATCCTGCACCCAGCAATGTATTCGGAACCTGGTGGCTAATTTCACCCCATTCTCTAGAGAGGTAAAAGCTTAAAAGATATAAATATCCTACATATATTATGAAAATCAGTGGAGTGTGAGACAACGACAAAGCACAGCTCATGTGAGTGAAAGGCCGTGGTATAAGCTCGTTAGCTAATTGCTTGGCTCAGGCTGCCAGCTGGCCAGGCAGTACATGCAAACCAGCCAGCTCAGCTACCTGTGAATGACTTCTTGGATCTTCACACAATGCACCTGGCCGGCCTGCAGAAGAGAGGAGACCTTTGTAGAGGGAGTAGGTGTGCACAGGGATAGACAGAAATGGAAAAGAAGGCATGCCAAGGGCTGTGGTCAAAGAGAAAATGGTATTACTGAAGGGGAGAAGAAAAGTTGGAGGGTGTGATTTTGTGGGGAGGGATATATGATTTAAGATGTTAATGGAGTGACTTGGTTGTTCATCCTGTGTTGAAGGACAGGGTTCGACTTTACTTCTTGAGTGAGGACTTTCCTTCCCTTTTATCCTCAGAGCTTAAAAACAACCACTCTGTTAAAAGTCCTCATAATACTATACCTTGTTTCAGGTGGTTACAATTGAGGAAAGAGCAGGAAAAGAGGACATGAGCAGAAAACAGCTTATGGAATGAGCCTTATTATCCCCTCTCCACAGCAAATAAACAGAGGCACCAGAAGACAGGCTGGATAACATTTCAGAAGTACAATTTAAAATACTCTCAGTAAAGGCACACAGTAAATTTGCCACAGTGTCAAAGCCAGAGCATCCAGTCTCCAAATCTCTGGAGCTCGAGTTTCCCTGGTGTACATGGCAGCAGAGTTGCTCTGCTCAGCTCTGTGTTCAGCTGACAGATGCCGTGTTTGGGTGTGAATTACTGCCCTTGCTCTGTCAGTGGAGAATGAAACCCTACTTCTGGCTTGGTTCTGCCATCGGTTAAACAGATCCCACTGCTGCTCCTCTTTCAAGTACACTTTGGCATTATTTAGTACTATTTCACTGCCAGAACACTTGGTTCTCCCCATTCCCCTGCTCTCTCACCCCGTACATTCCTTTCAGTGTTTGATGCATGTTCAACCACACCATAAGAGATAAAGCACAAACATTCAGAACAGACTCCTAAAAAATCAGCTGAATTCAGGATTCCCAGTGTCAGATAATAAGGTGCCCCAGCTAACCTACTGATAAAGTATGTGGTAAGCAAACCTCGTGATCTACACAGATAGGTTAAGCTTCTGCACTGCTAATTACTATTACAACCTTAAGCTAATATTTGAGCCTTTCTTTTGAGCAAGGATGTGTAACAATTAGATTACAGGATTTGGAGCATTACAAAGAGAGATAAAAGCAGCAGTTTCGTCATGGTGTGTGGTATTTTGTTTACATAGAGATACTAGCAGTGATGATAATAATAATTTAATAACAACTGTTACTTTTAGGTCCAAATTCTGATTCCAGGTGCATCAGACCTGCAACAGAATTATCCTGAATTTATTCAGATTGAGGAGTGCAGATTTCTAGTCAGAGACCATTTGGAAGTGAGCTGCTCTGAAGAGCCCAGCATGGTGTATGATGAGTTCCAGCTACTCATAGTAGTAAATAGTGAGCCAATATTTCCAAAGAAGGGCCTGAGATTGAGTATTTCTCTTCACTTCTACCCTGAGCATTGCTGAGAACTCTGATGGCATGTATTGCACCCTGGTCCTGAGGACAACTCCAGCAATGAAAGGGACCTCTGTTTCTTTGGCCTCTGCCATCCTTATGCTTTCCTCTCTCCCTGCTCCCCAATAATGTGCATATGTAAAAAAACACAATATGCTTGAATAGAGTGGTAATGCATAGGAAAAAAACCAAACAACAGAGAAACAGTTTACTCTAGCTGTGTGCCAGATTTAATACATGTTATGTTTTAATGTGTCAGGGACATCATCTTTAGAACTTTCTACAGTGTATTAAAAAGAAAAGGCATCCTTTTTGCATGATATTTGGGCATGCTTTTCTATGTCTCACTGGTTTCTTTTTTTCATTTCTTCTCCTTGGCACCCAAGGGGAAAAAAATCACCCCATGTCCATGACAACAGACAGCTCTTCTGATGAACCATAAAATTCCTTGCCTCAGAGATAAGTCAGCTCATACAAATGAACATTTGGCCCCTGAAATTTTGTTGCTGCTGAGATCATAGAAAATACATGACAAAAACCCCCTTTGCCAAAAGTTGAAATCAAGATTTGCTTCTGCTTTAGAGACTAAAATAAAACTTCCTGACTCTGAGAGTTTTTCAAGTATTTACCCCCATTTCTTGTAAGACAGAATCAGTCATACAAAGCAAAGCTAATGTGTATATCCACTCAGGAATATTAAAAATGCTATTACAACATTAAAAAATAAACCTATCTCCTAGCAGTGGATTTAAAGAAATTCTCAGCAGCTGAAAATCTGGTCCCAGAGTCACAAGCAGCAAACAAGTAGAGCAATTAACTGAATAAGACAAGGGCTTGTTTTAGCAAGCCCTCATTCCACTTTAAGTCTCTCATAAGTATATAGGAAACCTAAACGCAGGCAAGGTAGCCAGATAGGATATTTTTCCTTACCCACAGGCTCCAGGGTCCTTTCAGAGAGCTGCATCTCACAGACAGTCAATACTTGGTTGAAAACTTGAAAAACAGGTTTTAAGCAAAAACTCTTCTGAGAATTAGATCCAGACTCAAGAGGCTGAAAGCATCACTTGAAGCAGCCAGTTTAATTTATTCAAAGAAAAGCCACATAGCTCAAGGACAGGTAAGCAGGTAAATAAGCCATTGTCAGCCGCTTCTTGGCAAAGAAAGGTACTGTGAAAAGCCTGCATTAAAGGAGATCTCTGCGTGGGAAATGAAGGAGCCTCAGGTATAGACATTTGATTTATTTTTTTCACAGTGTGGCACAGGGGAGCGTGCACTGGCTCAACCTGTTGTAATCTAACATGTGGGTTGCTAGTTGTTGCGATGGTATTGCAGCAGCCTCTTCATTAAAACAGCTGTGTCTTTAGCAGCAATGATTAATTTTCTACTTATAAAATCAAGACATTGTCACTGCTGCTATTGCTCTCTGTTGCTCTTCCCCCTTTACCACCTTTTTTTCTCTTTTTCTTTCTTTCTTTCTTTCTTTCTTTCTTTCTTTCTTTCTTTCTTTCTTTCTTTCTTTCTTTCTTTCTTTCTTTCCTTTCTCATAGTGAGCAGAGAAGGATGGATAGGTACTATATGTTTCTTATTTGCTCACCTGACAGTCCTTTTGCTATTTCATTTCACTTTAATAGGATCTTCTTGTTACCCACCTACTATATCTCAGCATGGAAAATCCCCGCATCAGAAGGTTGAGAGCTGGAGGCAAACCTTGTCTCCCTGCAGCTCTAGATGAGGTTAGGATGAGACAAAGTCATCTGGTTGCTTTGCAAACAGTATTAAGGCAGTTCAAGAAAGTGTAGGTAAAGGACATTATCTTCCCCATGAATTAATCTCCAGCAGCTTCCGCTCTTTCCAAAGGCAGAGAAGATGAGGGAGGAGTCACATGTATTTTAGAAGTGTGTAACTGTCAAGGAGAAGTGGTCAAACAATTTCTTCCATATGAGATGTCAGTGCATTTTTGTTCAGCTTGTGTAGGGGGATGTGTGTGTTTGTCCAAAAAGGGACCCTGTAACAGAAAGATGTGAGTGTGGCAAACAAAAGAAGAGTGGAAACTGTGTCTGGGCAGCCTCAGCTGTGTGCTGGTGTGCAGGGATCTGAGTGTGCATCTATGTGGGGATTCACTTGTAGGCAGCACTGGGAACACCTGCACAAGCCCAGGACAAGTTCCTCTGCCATACCTGCAGATGAGTTTCAGAGAAAAGGCAGCTCTGGTTTAAAATAGCCTCTGGAATATAATATTAAAACATTACACTTAAAACCAAAACTGCTTTCAGAGCCCTAGCCGCACCTCTATTTGCCAGCACTTACTCTGGGATTTAAAATCCAACAACATATGTGAAGTCTCACTGCAGGGGGGTTGTTCCTGAGAGCTGGATGGGAGACACCTCCTTTCTTGGTCTGGGTGAAGTCAAGGGTAAGATCAATGTGACAAAGAACCAAAGGGGATTAAACTAGGCATTTGTGTTGGCAAGGGGAATGAGGCGGGCAGGGGGGAGAAACTTCAGCTCTGCAAACACAAGACCTGATATTTCTGCTGTCTGCTCTGCACAGCGGCAGGAAGGAGCACGCTGGGAAGCGTGTGTGTACCACTTCCCTCTGCTGGAGGCAGCTCAGACTGTTACCTGCCTCCCTCCATCCCACAATATTTCTATAGGTACTAAAAATGCTCCAACCCCTATCATCTGGCACAGCAGTGATAATGAAGTGGCCACAAATCCTTTCAATAACTTTCATTTATACAAAAATCTTGGTGCTGACTGGGGGGTGGAACACAGCAGCTCTTCCAGCACAGAGAAAAAACAGGATGAGAGGAAAGGGATGTGTATTGCAGGGATTGTTTAAGCTGACACATTTTGAAAGGAGCCAGAATACCACAGCCTGGACATGTAACACTTCTTGAAAGAAGAATGAACCGTCTGATTGCTCACAGCTTTGCACAGCCATG
>VYZT01054966.1:0-55567 GCA_013400735.1 Pomatostomus ruficeps | reverse complement strand
TGGTGGCACAGAGGCTTTGCCGAATGGGACATGGGGAATGGAAGTGCATCCCTTGCTGAGGTGTTTGACCCAATTATAGCTGTGATGGCAGAACCAAAGAAATAAAAGTTAAGCTGCAATTTGTGACAACAGAGCTTCTGCCGGAGTCAGACTAACTGCCCACCATTAGCTGTTAATTGTTACACATTCTCCAGTGCAGGGAGAACCTCTGTTTCTTTTAGAAGGAGAAGCAACCATAGCTTCAAGGGGTGAAGCACCAACAAGCACGTTCCCTAGACTAACGTTAGTTAAGGCAAGTACAGTGTCCCCAAAGATGCTACATCAGAGCCAGCCACGTTCCTGCTCCACTCAGCCTGTGGAGGGCTTCATCACCACAGCAGAAAATGTAGCAGTAAGCTGTACCTCCCAAAAATACCAACTGTGATGGGGAACCAAACAGGTAAACAGCTAAACACATTGTCCAGTGATGCAGGTGAAGCCCGGAATGCTCATGGCAGTGGATTGCCCAGGAAAGCACCAGAGAAGGGTGCTCAGGTGAGCAAACAGCACCTTGTGCTGCAGGGTGCATTAAGAAGACGCCACCAAGAAAATCAGGAGGTGTAGAGGAGCTGTAGAGGAAATCCCCATCCACAGGGCACGTGGATGGGGATTTCCACGAGGCCTCCTGCCCACCTGAACATGACACAGCCTGGAATGAAAGCTGACAGCACAAAGGGAAGAAAAATTATCACAGTGATACAACCTGAGGTTGTAGCTGCCCACATCCTGTTCCGACATCTGAAAAAGCGCTGGCCCACAACAGTGAACCGAGACAACTTAATTGCTGTTTCATGATAATTACTGTTGGTTGGCTGTTCTTCCTTCAATACACATTAGCCCATCTGAGCTGTTTAAGGTTCCAGGAGCTGTTGCAGTCTCCCAGAGTCTCTAGAACCATCCCATTATATCTTAGCAAGAACAGGGTCATCCAAAAAAACATGGCAGAACATCAGGATCAAGCAGTGCTGAAAACAGTGGAATGAAGCACCCAGAATCCATAATAATTTCTTCTGTGCTGCTTTTGAACGTCGCTGAACTTTCCTGGCAACTGTTCAAGCATTCTCACAGCTGAGCTACTGCTATACAAGAGGCCAAGGCTCTATGGGGCAAAGCAGAAAATACTATAATTGTTTGAAAAGAGGACAGTAAAGTTTAAGTGCATCAAGGAAAAAAAAAAGGAAACTAACCCAAAAAACACCAACAAGATTTGTAAAGGTGAAGGAAAACTGTAAACAGAAGCAGGGTCTTCTCGCAAATTAACAGTGTTGCTTCTTGCACCTGGTAGAGTGCAAGAAAAACCCACCAGTTCAGATCCCTTCCCAGCAGCAGGAGTGTGACATGGCCAGCACAAAATGTGCCTTTGTTATGGGTAACCCAAAGCATTCTGCCCTGCCTGGTCCAAAATTCCTTCTGCAAGTATTTGGAGAAAGGCAGCAAGGCTCCATGGATCCTTTGGTTTGACCCACTGCAGGGTTCTTGCTGCACGCAACTAAAGCACAGCGGATTGGCAGCACCAGTGGACGTCCAAGTGATGAGGAGTCTCCACACAGCCATTCCTTCTGAGGGATGCACCTTCTGTGTGCCATTACACAGGGCAGTAAACTAAATTCTCACTAGGAAAACAGCAAAGTTGTCTCCTCTTTGCCAGTATATTGCAATTCATTGCTCAAAGTGCCAGTAATCCAGGCAGATTCGATACATCTATTTTATGAACCTTAAATACACAGGAATGCGTAGGAGGTTGTGTGTAAACCTGTAACACAATAGTAGAGGAAACAAAGAAAAATGCCTAATTTATTCTAATAAATCCATTCAAGCCAAGCAGGTAGCTGCCAATCGCTCTGTTTAAAAAGCTCCTATTAAAAGTGGCAGTTTTTCATGTGAAGTGTTTTGATTGTGACTATGCACACTGTCACCTGAATTACTGCAAAGATGAAACTATTGATTTTGCCAGTGTCTGCGTGCAAGGAAGAAAAAAACCTTAGGCATTCTTTCTTTCAGTCTATTCCTACTCACCCAAGCACTACACAAGTGTTTCTAAGCACTGAAGTCCTCTTCAGTCTTGATTAAACCTTTTATTCAGTGAAGTTCCCAAGATTTTTGGAGAGAACACTTTTCCTGCATCGCATTCTGCCTTCGAAGGGTTGCAGAAGGCAACGCCTGAGAAACTCTCCAGTGGCCTTGCGAGTCCCAGCATGCGGCAGGATGTCACTTCACAGCAGACACGGTTCAGTCCCACGTTTTCATATGCTGGAACTCAGGTGGGGTGTTTTCATGCTATTGTTTTCCCCTACTGACTGAGGCTGGAACAAGCACAAATCACAAAGCAAGATGCCTGACAAGGCCACGTCTTCCATTTCGGTCTCAAAGCAGTTCATATAAAGCAAATTTGACAAAATTACAATGGGAAATCTGAAACTCATCCCCCAGGTACATCACAGATGCAAGAAACATTCAAGGACGAATTTCTGACAAAACAGTGCAGTTCTGCCTCCTGTTCAGCTGTAGATTTCAATGGTTGTCTGCAGAACTGCTGCAGGGCTGCTGGAGCAGGAGATTTCAAAGCTACCAAGCCAGAGGGACGCCCGAGCAAAAGGCAAGGATTTATTTTTTGCCTAAGGCCCACTTGAGCCATGCAGCTGCCTTGTTTGTCCAGCTCTTTGCCTCCTCTGAGGCACTGGAGGCAGTGTGTGTCCCTATGGGGCTACAAGCATATTAAAGACCAAGAGACAAATAACTAACTAGCGTTAATGCTCCTTACCTGGTTACAATTAGGAGAGTTTGCTTTAGATAGATAAAAGGAGTTGCTTTAAGCACAGCTGTGACTGAGATCTGGTGCCTCAGACTTGATGATCAAAATCCCTAAAATATGAGGACAAACTAGGGACACAGAAATGCAAAACCTGGTCAGGGGCTCATTTACAAGGATGCTTATTTCAGATCACCACTGGCCCCAATTAGCCTACAGGCAGAGGAAATGTCTTCAGAGAACACATTCTTTTGTCCCTGCCTCCAAAGGAGCAGAATTAAAAGGGTTCAGGGTATCTTTGCCACAGTGGGAACATCAAGTCAAATGTGAAATAAGCAGGGAAGGCAAGTGGATCACTTATTTCCCCTGAGAGAAAATGATGCATGCTGACAGGCTGATAAAACCACTAAAACCTGATCCTGCTCATCACATGGCAGGGTCAAACAAATCCCATGCAAATCTCTGCAGCACATCCCACAGCTGTACAGCAGGCACAGCAACGCCAGGTGAGCATTAAAGGGAGAAATTAACTCTCCAACACTGCAGGAACTGAACGCTGCGACACTTTGGAAATCTTTGAAACACGTTTGCCCACCCATGTCTTTAGAGCCAAAAATCCCTCCCCTAGAAGTAAGCTTTAAATACCACACATGAATTCACAGAGTGGATAAAATACCACATACGAGGTCACTGTGGAACACTGAATAAGGATGTGACTGCAGAGGGAGATGTTTCATTGATGGGACCAAATTTTCCCATGGCACTGATGACCACAGGAGCACGATGGCAGAGATCGTTACCTGAATGCAGACAGAGCCCGTCCTCCTGGGTAGCATCTCCACAGAAACAATATTCCTGCTCTGGTTCAGGTGTTGACATTAAGAAAGAGGGTCAGAGGGAGGCTGCCCACCTCTGCCAACCTGCTCAGGCATATGTGTTAGGTCTCTGTTTGCACCTTTACCTCTGGCACAGGTGCTGGGTGACCGCTGCACCACGCTGCAGGTCTGAACAACCCTAACCCATGAACACCTGAGGTGTCTGTGCCAAAACTCATGGGAGCAGTGCCTGGCTGGCACTGGGTGAGGAAGGGCATCGCTGCAGTCCCTCCCCACCTGGGAGGTGCCAACACAAGACAGTACATTTCCACAGCTCACTTTTGCCACTCGACAAGTGCAGGTGATGATTTTTGGAACTCCCCTTCATCTAACCCTCACTGTATACAGTTTGTTCCCGTGCTGTTGCTCTCCCGATCTTCCTTTTCAGTGCTCTCACAGTATCAGGAGTGGAGTGCACTGGGTCTGGCTGAGCTGAGGGTAATTTTTCCCATAGCAGCCCTCACAGTGCTGTGCTTTGGTAGCTGGAAAGGTGCTGGCACAGCACAGGGGAAGAACACAAAGTTGTCACATGTCTCAGGGACACTGACCCCCTGAACCACCCGTGCAGGGTGGCCAGGGCACGACAAGGCAGCCCATGGGACACTGGCAGCCTCCACAGAAACAGTCCTGTCCCCTCAGCACAGCTATGGGGCAGTGACCACTGTGTGAGCATCTGCAGGGCACCCAGGATACAAAACCCCTGCCCAGGCACCAGACATCCAAATGCCACAGGCCGAATTTGCCCCCAGGATCAGCCAAATTGCCTGGACTCTGTGCCTCTGGGTTTTGGTTCAACCCCCAACTAATCCACGATGTCTTTGGGATGGAGATCATCTCCTCCTGCACAAGGATCTCACATCTCAGGGCACTTCAGTGCTATTTTCAAAAACAGGTGATAAATTATATTTTGAACTATGTGCATTTATCTTGCGATAATGCCAAAGCCACCCTTGTCTTGTTAAGCTGCCAAATATGAACACTACAGACAGGCTCCAACCATCATCAGGGCTCGGGTCTGCAATGAAGAAGAAACCCATCCACGAGCTTTCAGATTCCAGCTCTGCAAGGAGCAGCAGGTATTTACTTAATTTCTAGCCCAGACCCCTGCAGCAAGCACACTCTGTTAGGAAGAAAACCCTCACAATGGAAGTCATAGCTCTGTTGTAATCTGTGACACACACTCAATTTTCAAGGAACCAAACTGGCTGTGAAGGCTGAAAGCCAAGGCCTGCAGCTCAGTTGGAAGGGCTGAAGTGCTCAGATGAGAAAGCCCATATGCATGCGAGGGTTCCTCGGACTGCTCTCATTTTTCACAGTCAGACTGCTGGGCAAACTGGACACTGTCGCCTTGTGCACAAGCTGCCAGGGCAGGCTGTGTGCTTGGCCAGCTCCTCAGCACAAGCAAAATGGCACTGCCCGGACAAGAATCAACAAAGAACAATTTGAAATGGGTTCTTCTCTTGAAGAGAGAAGCTTCTCTCAGTGCCCTGAGCACCCCAGCAGCCCTGCCCACCCCACCCCCGAGTGCAAGAGTATGGAATGCTCCTGCCTCTCCCCTCAGGTGGCCTTGCTAGGAGGAATGAGCAGGAGCATCCTCCTTTTGGGCAGATGCAAAGCTGCAGGAGAGGACAAGAAGAAACCTCCCCTGAGCTCTTTATAAGCAGGTCCCATGAAATCCTTTCCCACTTTATGCAACCTCCCTAAAAATCCTTTTAATCCACACACCCAGTGCTCCGTGGCAACACGGCACACAACGAATAAAAAACAACAACAACAAAAAACCCCATTTCAATTAACTTTTTATGACTTCTTGAAAACCATCTGTGTAATTTTGCAGCATTTCCTTTTAATCCCACTGACAGAATTATGTTCATCTGCCTGAAACACCGCATTTGTTGTGACTATCACAAGACCTCATTTAGTGGACGTCATGGCCCATTACCTGTTTTTAATAGGGAGTCACTGTCTCTCCAGCCTGTGTGTGCTGCAGCAGACACTGCAACTGCAGCCCCACAGCTCCTGCCCACCAGCACCAAGCAGCACAGAACAAGGAGGCTTTGCTTGCACACCTGGGTACAGGTGGAGTCCTGTCCCTTCATTGCTTCATTCCTTTGGACAGGTGTTCATGCCCATGCAAATGGCATTTTCAGCATTTTTCACCCACTTTTGACAAAAGTGCACTGGGGCCGCAGCAGCCTGGCACATGTGAGAACACCTGGAGCCCTCTAAGCCTCACCAACATCCCACAGGACAGGGCAGGGCCCCAGAGGAGGGTTGCAAGCTGGTGGCATGAGCAGGGCAGCTCCCCAGCCCCGTCCCACATGTGCCAGCACAGGGTCTTGGTGTCCCCTGCTCTGCTGCTCTGGGGAGCCAGGGCACACCCTTGTCCCTGCTCTGCCTTCCCCTTCTGTTTACAGAGCATTCATGTGCTCCACGGCTGTGTTTGCACAGCCCTCAGCACTATGTGTCCCCGTAGTGCAAGTAATCTCATCATAAAAGTTGGAGAACTGGGCTGCCTCCGCTTCCCTCAGCTTTCCTGCTAAAAAGGCTTCACCTCCTGATTTAGCAGAGCTATCTAGAAGAGGCTGCTTTTAATTTTCAGTCTTCTGGAGGGTTTTTAGTCTTTACAAGAGACTAAGAGCAAGACAATAGTTCTGAAAGAGTATTAGTGGGGCAATTGCACAGAGCTGGTCCATCTGCAGCTCCAGGAGGCATTTTGAGCATAGTTAAATACCAGGGATGGCAAAAACACCACTGCTCAAAACCTAACCTTCAGCTGACAGAAAGAGTTAAAGGCTGATGTGGGCCTTCAGCAGGTTGTGTCTGCCCCCAAGGCTCCCTGACACCCTCCACTCACATCAGGTCTCTCTCAATCTGCCTGTCAGATTTAATATCAGAATGATTTTTCCAAGTGTCTGTCTCCCCCACTGTCATAATCACATGAGGGGCTTACCAACAATTAGGTAGTAGTTGCGTTGCACTGTGTAAATATTTGAAATGGAGATTTCTTGGGAAAAGTGAGGGGTTGGGGTTATTTTCTGTCTATGAATCCAAATGCTGTCAGAATGGTATGTGATAAAAATAAGTGATAAAAAATTCATAACAACCCCTCCAGGCTAGAAGAGCGGCTGCTTATTGTATTTACTAAGCCGCTGCCTGGGAGCCTAAAGCCTGATTTCACACCAATCCACTCATTAAACATCTAGATCAACATTGTACAGATTAGGCGGAAATGTAAACAGCAACAGTGGATCTGCTGCAGGGATCACGGCACAAAGGAAACAGAAGCCCCCTATGTTTTTTTCTGAAAAATCATCCTTTCGGCAGCACCAATAAGCACCTTGCTCCTCCTTGCTGTGCTCTCCCTCACCTGCTCTGCTCCCCCAGGATTTGCTGAAGGATCAACAACCCGGACCGAAGCATCGGAGCTGATTGGTGACACTGATTTTTCATGAATCCACCATCTCATTTATTCCATGGTGCTCTCCTGGGAAAAAACACCCCATTCTATTGACTGTTTTTAAAGCTGTTTCCCTTGCTAAAGAGGAAGGACTGCTCACTGAAAGATGAGCTCTGTGTGGTCTCCCCTGTGTATGTTTTCTCCATCTTAATGAGCTTACACAGGAAAGGTTACAGCTAATATCAGAGATAGCAATTGCTCAAAATCATGATCTGATAGGGAGAGATTATCGCTCTGAAATGGCTCATTTAAAAGGAGGCAGCTAATAGCTACACTTAAACCCTGGAAAATCTTTCAGAATATATAGTATCCCTACAGTTACAGTGTGCTATTTTGGTTTTCAAAAACAAAACCAAAAGCCTCAGTTTGCAGCTACTCAGTTTAAAGTACAAAAGGTATCAGTGCTCTGACTTACATTCGTGGTTCTGTGCTTCTAAAGCATAATTTTATTTTTTTTCCTCCTCCATGTTGCTGCCTGAAAGACTACAAAAAGTGTAAGAAAAAACAACTTGGCCAAAGCGCTTACACAGAGAGGAGAGAAGCCTCCTACGTGGAAGGATCTCCAGGATGCTCATGTCCTCCTTTGCACAGAGAGGCCACCCGTGTCTCATGCACGAGGAGAAAGGGAACGGCTATTTCCATTGCAGGAATAGCTACACGCTCGATGGCAGATCATGGCTCTTCTGTGTCAGGCACACCCGTTCCAACACACAAATACACAAATGAAGTCCTACCTTGGAGAGCCTAAAGTCTAACTGTGGGACTAATGGGTTGTAAGCAAGGCCCTGATAGGAAGGGATCAGTCCCCTGAACATAAATCTGCCCCATCAGGCATCAGGACCAACACCTGCAGTACAGCCCAGAGGAGACAACGCAACAGGAGTCAAGTATAAAAATAAAAAATAGGTAAACAGATCAATGAACGCCTCAAAGAGCACCATAAAAGTGGAATCATAATTCAGGTTTCCTGGAGATGGCTGGCATGCTCCAATCCAAGCGTCCTCCCAAGGAGGCACCTCTGAGGGAACGAATGTCCCAGCTGGTGGCCGTGGCCAGCTCTCTGCAAAGCCTTGTCCTGGTGGCTTCTGTCCTCCTGTGAGCTTCTGCTGCAGCTTGGGAAGGACGAGAGGAGAGCATGTACCAGAGTAACCAAGGGGTTTGTTCCAGCCCTTCCCGCCACTCTCTCCCACAAGAAAATTTCCCTGAAAACCAAGAACAGCAGCTGTCCTCTGGAGATGCTCAGCAGCAATCTCTCTCATTCCACAAAAACGCTCAAGCCTTTTGATTCACAGCACTTTCTGGGGACACAGGCCAACACATTTACACAGAGGAATCCTCCTTTTTCAGACCTGGCTTCCTGAAATGCTGTAAGTAAACAAAAAAACCCCAAAAAACCAACAAAACCATGCCCACCACGCCCAACATTGCTTTAAACTGCAAAACTGAGGCTGTAATGGAGGGAGGACTCCATGTCTTTCAGGTCCCCATCTCAGGCACTGCTCACACAACAGCTGAGCTTTTGTGAAAAGCAGACCTACCCTGGCCATGTTTCACAGCCTTCAGGCTAGCAATGGACATCTGCTATTGTCTGAAAGAGCAGAAGAAGGACAAAGATGCATCTCCTCCTCAGTAGCAAGGACATCAGCGGCTTGCTAGGTATGAAAATGAAAGCCCTTCATGTACTGCCAGAGTTAAAACCCCTATTTCTCCGAGACTTCAGCCTCCACATCCTCCTCGTTCTCTAATGGTATTCGTTTCTACATTTGTGCTTGTCTGAAGAAGTGTGAAACAGAACTCATTATGAAGATAAATGACCTAAAACACAAGTCTCCACGAGTGACAAAAGCAACGGTTACACAGCGCTGCACAGACCCAGAGCCTCCAGTGCTCAAATCCAGGTTAATCTGCCACGTACAATAATTTGGTGGCAAAATCCCAAGTCATTACATCCCCGGTGCAGAGGAACAGCTGACATGGAATCTCACAAGCTGGCTCACCAGAAGCAGTGCTGTGAGTGCTACACCGAGCCCCTTCCCTGCCATTTCCGGGGGGGATAAAAGCAGACACCCTTCTGCTGAGGTGGATATCCAGCACACTCACATTCAGCCATCCCAGCCCCAGGCTGGCTAATTAAGCATGACCACGAGCTGCTCCTACTCCTTCTTGTGCAGCTCCAAGAAATGCAGGACTGCCTGGCTTTTAAACATGCCACTTTCTAAAAACCAAGCTACTGATGTGATAGCTTTAGGAGAGCAGAAGCACTATTGACTAAGGCAACCCAGTACTTTTGTAGACACTGCTGAGGTTTACTTCTATTTGGCCCAAGAAAGAAAAAAATAAATACAGTGACACCACCAGAAGGAAAGATGACAAGTTCTCCCCACTCCAACGTGAGGGAAGCATCAGGTAGAATACAAAATAAAGCTTTTTCAAAACATCTTCCAATTTTCTCTCACCTTCCTACTCTTAACAATTTCATTTGAAGTCTGGTGAAAACTCTCTCCAGCAACAAAAATACCATTTCCCCCTTGAGCCATCCCAACCCAGGCTTTTGGTCCTACCACAAAGACTTTGCCTGCCTGATGCATTCGAGGAAGGGTATTTTCCTTAGGCACTGCAAAGGCCTGGCTCACCTCTACATTTTGTGTACAGACCCTGCTTGGGTGCAGGTAGCTCAGATCTCCCCTGCACAGGCTCACTGTCCCTGAGCCACGAGAGGAATGAAGCAAACTCACATCACCCTTTTACCTTACAAGTCAATGGAGCTCTAAATTGCTTTTAAATCTGAGGTCTAGTCTGCCCTGCACACAGCAAAGCAGCTTCTCACAGTGCCTGCGGGGTCCCCTGCTCACTTCCAAGTCGGACCACATGGATTAATATCCCAACCACAGCTCAGCCCAGATCCCCTTCAGGAGCACCCTCTTGTTCCTCACAGGAGCTCACTCATTTCCTCACTGATGGTATTGCTGAGGGCCCCCAAGCCCAGAAGCAGGGAGTGGATAATTACTTCTGCCACAGCTCCTGAGGGCTGGAGTGTGAACCTTGTGCTGAGGGCTCCCGGAGCGTTTGCTGGCAGAGTGCAGAGGAAGGGTGGCTGTGCTTGGTACCAAGGCTGCAGCACGGGTAGCCTGAAAATCAGGTTCTGTCACCCTGGCTCCTTCCTGCAGCCCCCTCGCAGGGACAGGGCTGTGGAGGCAGGAGGCTCCCAGACAGCTTTCATGCAGAGGGAGAGCAACAAAACCAGCAGCCACAGCCAAAGGCATGACGTGGGATTTACACATTCCAGCATGAAATTTTCAGGTGAAAACAGCTCATGACAAGTGACACAGCACCTCCTCAATCCTGTATCCAAGCACAGAACAGGACACAGCTTTACTCTCAGAGAGTCACTGTTCACCCCAGGAACAGAACTGGTGCCCCCCCCTCCCCTGGACGGTGGGCGGCTGTTTCCCTATGTTGAACTGGAGCATCCCGAGAGCAGGGCCTCCCTCAGAGGAAAGGTCTGCCCATCTTCACTCATTCTGGCAAAGGTTCGCATATTAAACAACCAGCACAAGCTCCGAGTGAGAAATTCAAAGCCCTGACTGACAGATACCAGCTCAACTGGTTGCCACTGGGTGTGGTGGGTGCAGGAGGTAAATACCTGCTTCCAGGCATTTTGGGCTAAGGTAGTGGGAGAAAGAAAGGGAGTTTGGGCTAAACACCAGCATCTGGGGACTATCCAAGAGGACCAAGGCTGATCCCTGCCTGCAGTGGGACACTCAGCTGGAAAGACTTAAAACTAAAAATGACCTGGAGAAAGTAGTCCCTAAATCATGAAAAGAAATATAATTATACACAAATCCCAGACCTTCTATTGTTTGATTTTGTTTGTTTGTTTTTCTCTGTATGTGCCCTTATTTGGCACAAAAGCACTGACATTCATGTGTTCAAGTCCTGGAGGAATTAGGTAAACACAAATCTTTTGGTTCACTGGTTATTCTAGAGACTTGAAGCACCGATTATCACTGCTGGAACTCCATGCATTTCCCTGCCAGGTCTAGTTATTAAAGAAATTTTACACATTTGATGAAGGATTCCCCCTGCTTTCCAGAAAAGATGAAAGCTTCTTTGCAGCTCATGTCATCTACATGTCTAATCTTTTCTGTTCTGCCCATCAGCTCTGCCCAGCATGCCCTTTAGAGCTGAAACCCCTGAGCAGAAAAGCCAGATGAAATACATTATTTATGATTTAGAAAATTCCGATTTCAAACCTGTGGCTTTCCTTGAGATGCTTTTTTCTTGCTTGTTTGGATACACAGCTTCAGTTAATAATTTGCTACTTGCCATTTATGCTTTTGTTCTAAGTTCAGTAAGAAAATAAGTGCTCAGTCCTCCTGCCTCATATGTGATTGCAACATTGGCTAGAATAGTGCTGGGATGTGTTTTATTGGTTTGGGTTTTTTTAAATAAACTATAACAATTAGAGGTAAACCTTGACATATGTTTTGTTACTTTATTTTGCTTCACCCATTGTGAAGAGTGCTCATCATGGCAAAGTGATGAGCAAAACCACCATCAAAACCAGCTCCCATGTACCTGATCAAGCCTTCCTGGTAACTCTCAGGAGATGCCTCCAGTCCAGGCTTGATGAAGGATTAAGATGATTTATCTTGGATATTTGATGGAGGAATAGAAGAGCACGTGTGTATAGCCAGCTCATGTTAAGAAATGAAGAACCAGCCCTTATCCCCACGCTCTCCAGCACAGACCCTGTGTAAGCAGGCTGAGTGTAACCAGGATGTTTGTGGCCCTCTTCAAGCAGACACACGGACAGACTGGTGTCTAATCAACAACGTTAAATGCCTTGCTGAATCAGAGCCTGCCCAAGGAAAAAGTTCTTCAGGAGAAAAGAACATGAAGTTGGAGACCACCTCACGGAGTATCTGATAAAGGCAAACTTAAAGTGCAGTTCGGTCAGTGCAGTTCCTCGGCTGTTTTCCAAATGCTCACCACCACTACCCTGAAGCTCTTTTAGTAAGGTTTGTGAGGTGTGTTTGTTCCATTACATACCTTCCATCTGCTCAATTAATAGAATAATGCAAAAAACTGTCCTGGTGTCATTTGTTGGATCATCAGCCCTGGTTCAGACTGTTCAGGGAATGCTGTGGGACCAACCGTGCCAGTACATCTCACAGGTCTTTCCTCCAGCAGGGCTGCCCCCAGGAAGGCAGTATGTCAATGTGAAGGGCAGGGGCCAGGACAGCACTTTGCGGCCAAGTACTTTTACCCCTGCAGCACCTCTTGAAGCCTCACAATTATCTCAAAGCACTCTCATGCTCTACATTTGAATCCTGAGCACAAAGCCCCTCATCCTGTCCCAAAACAACGATGGTGGTTCTGGTTTCCAGCATACACATATTCCAGATCACAAATTTGCAGGAGGATACATCACCATTTCCCAACCCACTTGCCATGGAGAAAAGCACCGCATTACTCTGGAAGGTACCGCAGAAGTGGGGTCTTTAGGAAAAGCACTGTCTCCCAGAAACAAAGCAAAAACTTCTGGTTCCAGACTGACTGTTGCCAGCTTAAAGCAGTGAGTCACATCCCTTCTGGTCCTGTCCTGGGCAAAGCTGCAACAACAACAACGATCTGCATTTTACCAGAACACAGCGTTCCACATATGACAACAGCAAAGATCACTGGAGTTCTTTAATAAAATTTAAATATTGCTTGTTTTCAGGAATTGTGACTACCTCTAAAGTTATTAAAACTGGGTAGCTACAGGGCTCATGCCGTGTCCCACCACATAACTGAGAAACACTGTAGCTTTATTTGCTGACACTCCCTCATAGTATTAAAAACATACACCGAAAATTAGCTTGCTCAATAGATAATTTTCTTTAACTATCAGGCCAAGTTCTATAAATTACAGAAACACAACAAAAAGATCAATAGGTCCATTGAGGTAGGGGAGTGAGAGAGGATGACTTCTCCCAACATATTATCAATATGCAGACAAATTAGCATTGCGTGCTTCAGTAGGACTGGCTCTATATCCAAGAATCAGAGCATCACCCATTGATTTTGAAACCCCTGGCCCAGCACAAGAGAGGTCATGTCCGCTGCTGGATGCTGCCATTCTCTGCACTGTGCAAAGCCTTATGAATGCAACAAGAAAAAAAATCATACACAGGCACAATTAAATCAATTACAGCACTAGTGTAGTGGTATCAGGACTTATTATGGAAAGGCCTGCAAAGGGCTAAACGTAAAGGACATCTCTGCTAGGAAATTAATATTCAAAGAGGTATTAAAGCAGACATTATCTACATACAGCAACTCCCCCTGTGCTTATCAGCACCACGAGGCAGGGATGAGAAGTTCCCTGCAAACAAAGCAAAGCAAGCTGGTGCTGCTTATGATCTGATTTGTTTTGACACAAGTGCGTTGTTGAACATTTGCCATTGTGCTTTTGTACGACGAGGCATTTAGCACTGGGCTGGCGCTCCCCCACCCTCCCTGCCTGACATTACACTGCTGCTCAACCACAAACGAGCACTCTGAGCAAAATGTTTAATTTGCAGGCACGTACGATTCCCTTTTTGATTATCTATTTCCCCACACAATAAAATCCAGCTGATGCAGAACTCTACAAGTGCTGCCAAGTCAAACTGCAGGCAAAGGTTCATTTAGCGGCACAGAAACACCTCTGAAATTCTCATTTATTGGATTCTGCTGCCAATCACGTTAATTCCAACACAAATGTCAAAATAAGACTAATAAAAAGTTGCCTGATTAAAGGAGCGAGAAACAAGAATGACTTCCTATTTATAGTTTAAAACAAAGGGTTCATTTAAATTAAGTAATTCCCTTCCTTTTCTGCACCTGCAGGCAAACACAAACTCTCTAAAACGAGAGGCAAATATTTAACTGAGATAAAGCTGGCAAGAACTCAGTACCAAGAACTTTTCTTCAGTGTTTAAGGAAACAAACCTCTGTCTCCCCAGGCAGATGTTTGATATATTCACCTTGTACACCTCCACATCCCAAGTCCACTAGAGCAAAACTTCAGGCATTTAGGCAGAGAATGGTTTGGATGGAACTCTGAGCAACCAGGTCTAGTGAAAGGTGTCCCTGCCTGTGGCAGGGGGGTTATAAGTGGATGATCTCTGAGATCCCTTCCAGCCTGGCATTGAACACTTCCAGGGATGGGAAGGCCACAATCTTCCCCGGGAAACTTCTTCCATGGCCTGACCAACCTCACAGTAAAGAATTTCTTCCTAATACCTAATCCAAAAATGCCCTCCTCCAGCTGAAGGCCTTTCCCCCTTGTNTTATAAGTGGATGATCTCTGAGATCCCTTCCAGCCTGGCATTGAACACTTCCAGGGATGGGAAGGCCACAATCTTCCCCGGGAAACTTCTTCCATGGCCTGACCAACCTCACAGTAAAGAATTTCATCCTAATATCTAATCCAAAGCTGCCCTCCTCCAGCTGAAGGCCTTTCCCCCTTGTAGTCCTGTCACTACATGCCCTCATGAGCAGTCCCTCTTGTGACAAGATCTCTGTCAAGCTTTACTTTTGACACATATTTGGCCCATGAAGCACAAGCCAGAGACTTGGCCAAACTGGCAGCAACTGGACTCATGAAGTTTGGTGAAATGGGCACACACTAAAATGTGAGAGGAAGAAAATTGCAACGGGATGGGTCTCTTTTGCTAAAAATTTACCTATTTCAGCATGTTCCAGGCAACACTTACTCATACCATCATTTTACCCCATACAGGTTTTTATTATTTTTAACATATATTGAGTCACTGTCTTTGTGACCTGGAAAATGCAAGAAATTCTATCCCTGAGCAGAGACTGCTTGCCTCTGTGGCACTAAAATTTGTGAGAGGCAGCCCATAAACACAGCCCACCTGGCATATACAGAGTGTAAATAAGCATTAGAAGGATTTTTTTCTTTTTACATATATTTGTTTTGGTCTTATTACCAATGTTAAAGGATATTCCTATAACTGAAAAAGACATTTTTGTGTGCAGTGTAGGAAACACCACAGCTAAGACAGCCATGATCTTTTCCTCTTCTGCATACAAGATTTGATGCCCTCTCTGCTAACGGTATCAAACCCATTTACAGGATTCATTTTCTTCTTCAACAAGCAGGCTTTGCCCTAGCCCAGGGCTGCTCAGGGCAATGACCCACAGCTGCTCAGTTTTCTCAGACATCCATGACCTCACCGCATGCACAGAAATCCCCTTTTCCTCTGTCAACCTGCAGACTGAAGTGGGTGGACACAAACCTCTCTGGCACACAGGGGGTCTAATCAAACACCTCTCCCACACTTACATCTCTCAGAGGCTCTGGTTGTCACTGACTGCACATTATGGCCAGGATTTGGCTCCTGCTCAGGTCTGTGCTTGCACTGCAGCTCAGAGAAGTGAGAAGACAACAGAGAAGAGAAGAGGCTTGTCTAAGAATCTGAAAGATGTGGACCCCGGGTCATTTGCACCAAAAATAACCTGCATTTGCATGAATAACTTGCACAAAATCAAAAGAGACCTTCCCAGCTCTCAGTGGTTGGTTTAAGTTGGGTTGATGAGCCTCAAGTCCTCAGCATGGCAGATCATCGGGCTCCACAACCTGCCTCACATTTTCTGGCTCACACAGAAACCTGCCAGGATGCCTCTTCCCAGGGCCCCTAGAAGGAAACTGTTCCAGCACTTGGCTCTCGTCAGGTTACCCTCCTCTATTTCCCAGCCTAAACCAAATCATGAATACTTTGAAGTGGATTTGCCTTCTCATAGGTATTTCTTAGCTATCTCTTTCTATAGGATCACAAGGGAAATCAGATTTGTGTTACCAGGGATGAAGACACAGATGTTCACAGAATATACATAAACAATGCTTCTAAGCTGAGTGCAAAATTCCCATCCAAGTCAGAGGTGTGTTTGAGGCAGCTCTAAAACAAACACAAATAAATAAATAAATGCATCATATGCCAGGAAGGGCAATTCTGTTTTTTTCAAAGAAGTTAACAGTGACACTGTGGCCCTAATTTGGGATTATCAAATTGTTCATGGGCTGAGGGTTTACTTTCAGTACCAGGGTGAATGAAACCTCAGCCTCTGGAGACTGTTCAGTGCCACCCCTGCCCGTAAGAGATGCAGCATCTTGCATCCAGAGCTCAAACCCTGCTGCCTCTGCTCCTCTCCAGCCTGTTCAGAATTAACCCCCCTGCCTTTCCTTTTGCTCACGTACAGCAAGGATCAAAGCAGGCCATCATCCAGACAGTTTTGACTAAATACATCTTATCAGGGGAAAATGAAGCTTCCTGTGTCACAGCTGCACAGAAATAGCTCATGAAGTTACAAGCCATCCAACATAAAAACCCTGCACTAAACCGCTTGATTGATCCATTCCTGTCTTTGCCAATTAATTAAAACCAGAGCTTCCCCATATTTTAATGCAATGGTGCCTGTGAATCACAGGGGCTCGAGCAATTCTTAACTTCTCTCACCTTCATATCCTATCTCAGAGTAACCACTGAAGCAGCATTTACTATATAAGGCACACAGAGCCAAAGTGCTAATCTGTCCCTGCAGACCTTACGGTGCACTTTGCTGCAAAAGCAATTTTCATTTTTTAACTCCAGCACCCTCTAAGTGAACAAAGCATTTCCAAAATGGTCTCATGGCTTGAAAGACTTGGAGCTGGTGGCCTTTCCACATCTTTCCTTTTACCCCACCCCTTTTTCTTGAGACACACATCTTTCATTCCGAAGGCCAAAAAATGTGCCATGGTCTGCAGCAAACATTTAGGCAGGTTCTCCACTGATGTGTTCTCCCAGTCACCCTTTTGAAATAAGGATGTGATACCAGAAAAGAGGTTGACATTATCCCCAGGGTCTTGGGTAGCAGGGAGGGAAATTTCTGTTTGCAAGGGCAAAGAGCTCTGAAAAATCCAGTCCACAAGGAACGTGGTGGTGGGCAAAGAAAAGAGCCAAATCCACCCAGTCTGCTCACAAGCTTTTTCACACAGATAAAAAAACTTCACTTTAAATGAAGCAATTTTCTTCAGTTAAACAGGCAATTACTGTGCTCAGTCAAAGTAAAAAATTAGTTGGGTAAACACAAAACCCCCGTAAGACTGAAAAATTTCAGTGAAAAATAGTAGTGTTTTAAAAGCACATCTGTCCCCGCTGCATTTGGCACTTGATTGTTAAACATTTCGCTTCTACCAAAACAAGGCAATGCACTATTTCATTTTACATCCACATTCCCTAGCTTTTTCCTTTACTTCTGAGAAACACGGGTAGGTCAGGCAACAAAGGCAATGTTTTTGCTTCAGCCTTCCTCCAAGGGCCATCAGGATGGATGTTCACACGCTTGTCAATAGCCCCTGTAGTAAAGTCAAAAGTTTTGAGGAGAACAAAATATCCTGCTCGCATTTCTGGTGGTCAGGCACAGGGGTCTGGTTTCTGGGGGAACACTTACCAGAACACAGTCACCTAAACCTACCCCTAAAGTGTTTTTACAAAAATGTTACTCACCAAAGCAAGAAAGCGGCATTTCTTCTTGTCTAGTAGACAAGCAAAACAAAGCTAAAATTCAGGCTCTGTATAAGCATATTAATTTCTGCTTAATAAACCACTTCATAAACTAAATCTTGTCCCATTAAGAGAAGCTGGTACTGCCAGACCTTCCATGCTCTGAAATGTGCCATTAGGATGGGGTTTGTCATAGGAATGTTTCTCTCTCAGACATTTTAGAGGAAGTCACAGGTGTGCTTCCCAGTGTGGTGACAGGAGTTATTTTCACCATAATGCTGTGACAATGCACCAGCCCAGATCATTACTGGATAGCACATTCTCAGTTATTGTGTCTGGGAACACCCAGCAAACTCCACTGCAGACAGAAGCTTCCACTGGAGCTGTGCTGGCAGGAGACTGAACCTGAACAGAGGTGAAAATGCTATTTTCAAAACACTTTCAACTAAGTTGCTTACACAAACACTGCAGTTGAATTTAAAACAGTTTTTGGGGGTTAAAAAATAATTATTCCATGGATAGTTGACTATAAAAAGTCTATTGGTTAAAAAAATTAACAAAATTATCTTAATAAAGCGACAGAAATAATTCCTGTGTTACTGGTAATTGCCAACATCCCATGCCTACCTTACTACCTGATGCTTTGATATGCAGGTGCCTTGGAGCCACCAGCAGATGACTGAGTAACCACACAGTCTCTACAGGAAAGTTTTCAGCAATTTTAGTTTTGGACTGAATAGATCTGTTTTGATATATTTAAAAAAATTAAACTTTTGCACTTGATTTTTAAAAGGTCAGGTGTGCACCACCCTCTCAGGAGGAAAACACCCTGCGTTATGTGTGGCTGTTGCATGAATTACCAACAGCAGGGAAACCAAGGCAGGGACCTCACGGTCGTGTGGTGGCTCAGGAAATCCAGGCAGAGAGGGAGATGTTGGTTCGGAAGTCCCTGCACAGAGCAGCAGCAGCTTTGTGTACAACACTGATAAAAAATTAGATTGTTCTCATTACCTCTTCACTGGGTCCTTTCTCTGGGCTTAGTGAGCCAAGAAGAGAGCGGGCCCTGTGTGCTATTCAGATCATGCCTGCTTCGCTCTGGCTGGCTTTCTGTGCCTCACATAAGGCCCTCCTTTGTGAAGAATACTCTTTCTTTTCTTTTTGAAAGATTTTTAGAAGTACTAGATAGCAAAGGGAGCACAAAGCTCTAATTTAGCCTTGGCTGCAGAAATTAAGACCTGGCGTATTCAGAGCATGCAAATCAAGAGAAAAAACTTGTCTCATCTGCAATACCCACGTTAATTTTCAGGTACTACTGGAGAAAGTAAGAATGAGCCATCTTAGCACATGGCAGAGAGCTGCTACTGAATACACCAGACACCTGATTTCTCTTTCACAGGAAAGTTTTAGACTGCCCCAGTCCTGGTACAGCCACCAAGCAGCTCCAACACAAGCCTTGTTCAGGCCCTTTTGAGGCATTTATTTTCAAAGAAATTAAAATTGGTGCATCATATAGTCCTATCTGGTTACCTCTAAATTCTCCTCCCTGGAAAGCCAGCAGGGGACGCTCAGGCGAGAAATAAAAGTCTTTCATTGTGGCCATAAAGCACAAAATAAATAAAATAAAAATCAAGGTCAGCCTTTTCCAGGCTGCTAAACTGAGCCTGCAGATGGAAAGGAACAAACGTCCAAGAAATATTACTCACGCTGCCCCAGATGTGGGAGGAAATGGCTCCCTGCCTCAACAGGAGTTTTATCATGGCAGGACCCAAAGCTACCACCGGCTCACTGCCATGGGGCTGCTGTCCTCTGTCCCCTTCCCAGAGCTCAGGGACTCTGCTGTCCTCTGTCCCTTCCCAGAGCTCAGGGACCCTGCTATCCTGTGTCCCCTTCCAAGAGCTCAGGGACCCTGCTATCCTCTGTCCCCTTCCCAGAGCTCAGGGACCCTGCTATCCTCTGTCCCCTTCCCAGAGCTCAGGGACCCTGCTATCCTCTGTCCCCTTCCCAGAGCTCACGGACTCTGCTATCCTCTGTCCCCTTCCCAGAGCTCACGGACTCTGCTATCCTCTGTCCCCTTCCCAGAGCTCAGGGACTCCCTGTTCTATTCTGTGTCCCCTTCCCAGAGCTCAGGGACCCTGCTATCCTCTGTCCTCTTCCAAGAGCTCAGGGACTCTGCTATCCTCTGTCCCCTTCCCAGAGCTCAGGGACTCTGCTATCCTCTGTCCCCTTCCCAGAGCTCAGGGACTCTGCTATCCTCTGTCCCCTTCCCAGAGCTCAGGGACTCCCTGTTCTATTCTGTGTCCCCTTCCCAGAGCTCAGGGAAGAAACATCCGAGGTTGGTTTGAGCCTCAGGGGGCCCCTTCTCAACCGATTCCCCAAACACTGCAGTAGAGGATTTTAAAATTCCAAAGGGAAAGCAAAACAAAACAATAAAGCAGGAAAAGCCCCCAAGCTTGCAGCCCTTCCCGTTGCAGGCAGATGTGAAGGCACATGCATTTATACCCCCTCGGCTCTCTCCTTCTGCCCTCCTCCCACCAACAGGCTCCTTTTCTGCTTAATTTTTTGTTTTCACTATTTATTTAATTTAATATCTTAGAAAAGCTAGGTCATAAGCCATCTGATGACTTTGTAAATGCAAAGGGCCAATGTTGTGGAACAGACAATCTAATGACATAGTGTTTAGTGTTCCCTAAAGCGGGAGACAGATGAAGAGAAACGGTGAACCGGCAACCTTAGCATAATTAAGACAAGCCTGAGTGCTTGCTGGAGTGCCATTACATTAATCTCACATCGGTGGCACCTGGCTAAAATTTATGAGATATGTAAAAAGGGCCTTTCCGACTGACCTTGATCAGACAGTGTTATTTATCACGTGAGGCAGCAGGCAAGGATGCCGAGTGGGAGGGGGCGGACGAGGGACGAGCTGGGGGGGAAATGAGCAGCATGGGCTAAAATCTGCTTACACCTGGAATTTTAAACCACACTACTCCTGTACAGTAGTCGCATCTGGCAACTGTAATCAATCAATACACTTTTGTATTACCAGAAGACCACAGAAGAAAACAGCAGAGCCACCCAGGCTTTCAGCACAGCCTTATGAAGTCGGAACTTAGAGCGGGCAGATTTTTCAAAGGGACAGGGTTTTACATCCAAGAATTCACTCTTGGTTTTCAAAATTCTCCTACTGTGAAATAAAATGAAACTTGTACACGAAATAGGAGTCTCACGTTGGAAGAACACCTCTGCACTAAAATTATATAGTGCATCTAACAGCATGAAATTAATAAAATTAGATTATTTGATGCATTTTATGATGTTCTAAAAGTACAAAAAATGTGGGGGGTGAAATTTTAGGACAAATATTTACTTCCTACAGGAAAAAAGTCCATATAAAACCTCAAAGTATTATAATAAAACAAACTGAGAGTCCCCTGCAGCCTGCAACAGCCAGTGACTGTGACTGTATGCAAAGCTGGACAAGACCTCAAATTGGGACCTCCCTACCAAAACAACACCACTGTTTCCATTTCACAGAATGAACTGAACCTATGGCTGGCAAGCAAAAGATTCATTGCACCAAGTTCAGCATGGTCATTTCTTCTGAGAAACTGTCAGTGGAAACTCTTCCTAAAAGTCAGGAAGGAAAACCACCAAACTAATGGCACTTTAGCACTAATACTTTTATCTCTTTTTTCCCAAAGAATAATAGGAGATCTATTTTAGTTCCGTGTGTGTAGCTGTAGTGAAATACCCTCAGACATTTTGAGTTGCTGCTTTATGTTCTTCAGCTGAAACCCAAGAAACAAGAAAATAATTTGTCAAAGGCTCTAGTGGGACTGAAACAAGGTAAAGGGGTGTGTGGTTTTATCCTTGTGCATTCAATCACAAGCCTGGTGACAGTTACCAGCAAAGGCTTCTGCCATTTACACTGCATGGCTGATGCTGCCTGCTATTATCATCTATTATTATTATTATTATTACAGCAAGAGATCGCTCAGATTCACCACGTAGCAGTTTTGGCATCTTACCTGCAGATTCTTCCCTGCAATTGGAGCATGAGCACCCTTCCCTAAATAAAGTTTCTGCAGAGGATGTTGCCTGAGGACTTGGACAAAGTGCCTTCCTGAAAACCCTACTGCAGAGACTTCTCCCCAGCAGGAGCTCCCCCTTGGTCACCAGTTCACATCCCAGCTGCCCCCTGACAAAAACCTCTCAAACACACCAGCTCACCTTCCTCTCTGCATGAGACACCAAAGAAATGGGATCCAAAACATCCCCGTGCTGTTGTTGTCAGCGGCAAAATGCAGAGCTTTCATTTTTAAACTGTAATCAAACGAACATGAAAGTCAATGGCTTCCCACAGACCTTGTCAAACACAAGGATGCTGCTCTGATGAAGTAAAGGCAAAGAAACTGTGACCCATACTTGTAAGGACACTTAGGCAAGCAGAAAAGAAAAATGTAATTGATTTCTGATGGGTAACTACTACACCCAAGCCAGGGTTGGTTTTTTTTCCCTGGAGAATTCCTCTTCACAGATGAAATTAAAAAACCAAACACATTATTTTAATCTTTGCAGGAGTATTATTTCAGGGAAAGGACTAACCTCTAAGCAGCATGGATTTTCAGCATCTCAACAAAAGCACAAGTTACTTCAAAAATAAGAATGCAGGAGGATTTGCTGGAGCAGCCCTGACCCAGGTCTGCCTGGCGAGAGCCACCTTCCCTATCCCAGAGCTCCAGCGCCCAGCACGGGCTCCATCTTCCTGGCACAAGCCCAGATGTCTTTCATCAAATAACACTCCCTGAGAGATAAAATCATACTCCCTACCAGACTCTGCATCTCTGAGCAAATAAGACAAGACTTGGTGTATTTCTGTTGAAACTGGAGTTGCGTTGTCAGAAACTTCACGCAGAGAACTGTTCCTATCTGATCTGGCTTTCAGAGTCCCTGGATTTAGTTTCAGACAGAAATTTGAGCTCAAATTTCAGGGAAAGGCCCTTAGACATGGCACTCCCTTCTTCCTGCTTCACCAAGCCCTGTAGCAAGGTTTTATGGCTCCCTCTGAAAAATGACACTTTCTGTAGAGAAACCAGCACAACATCTCATCCCAAGCCTTACAGGCTTATAATCACAGCTCTGCTGTTAAAATAGAAAGGACAATTCTCTCATTTAAAAAAAAAAATAAGCACAAGGGTTTTTCTGATCCCCTCCCAGTACAAACATCATCGTGCAACACCCACAAGCAAAATTCAGCAAGGCCCATCTATCTACAGCTCAAAGGGGAAAAAAAAACCCAAAACAAACAACCAAATAAAAAACAAACCCAAACTGAGATTTGCCACAGATGGTAATAAGGGAAATGCCATAGCCTGCCCTGGATAAGCCTTCTATAAACATAAAATCACAAAGTTGCCATGTTATTTCTTATTCAGAGTTTCTTAGTTCCAGAGAATTTCTTAACCTGGGTTTGAAGAAAGAAATTATGAAGACTGAACAAAAATCATTTAAATACCTCAGCAATTGATTTATTCATGATTTTGCAAGTTTTCTTATAACGAATTTATTTTGATCAAATCCTGTTCCTGCTAAATTCGGGGACTAATCTTTGTCAACTAAATATACACAGGGTTTTATTCAGGCAAATATTGTTTCCTTCATGTGACAAGAGGCGCCTGCAAAAGGCCGTGGGTGCGCCAAATGGTGCAATAATGGCAAGGACACCACAGCTGATGGCGTGGCAGGCAAGCAGCATCCTTCACACGCCAAGCTCATCCAGCCTGCCCTTATTGCACAGCATCATTTCCACCTGACGGCTCTCTGCAGGGGTGCCCTCCTCCCATGCACACACCCCTGCAGGGACCAGGAAATACCTAAACTCTTCCCTGGTGCGGCTCTCGAGGCATTCTCGCGCTGCTGGAAATATTTTGGCCGAAGTCTTGTTTTTAAACTGGTGCCTGAGAGAAAAGCTCAAATGGAAACATTATACCCTGATGAAAAAGTGTAGGAGAGGATGATACCATGAATAGCAAACTGCAACAAAGAGGAACTATTTGCACATAAAAGCGGTTATCAAAGTTGCCATTCAACTTGTGTTAATCAACAGGTTCGGATAAGACTGAGTCCTTCTCACGGGATAGGCTCCGTCGGACCTTCCAATTTCAATAACCTTGTTTGTAACTCCTTTTCATCGCCGCACAAAGACTCCACTTTCTCTCTTTCTTGCTCTCCCTCTCTCTTTGTTGGTGCTGTTTACTCCCAAGTCTGTCTCTGAACTCTCTGTCTAATTAGCTCTTGATAGATCTGCTGCCCTGTTTCCACAAACATTTAATTCTGCCGTCAGTCCCATTTACATTACAGCATGTTGCATTGTCTTTTACCAACCTAATTTTGTTTGAGCGAATGTAAATCCCATTAAGCAGTCACTATATACCTATTAGACTGTGGCATATAAACTCAAAACCCCTCCTCATTTACAAGAGCGAACATAAGGCCCAATTCATAAAGGATTTCTAGGACACTGCAATTTGTGCTTTCTCACAAACCACTGAAAATTCTTAAAGGCTGAAAAACTCTTTTCTTCAAGGTAATATCGTCGAACTGCCCAAAACTCGACATGTTCCAGCCACTGCATAACCAACAATAATGCTTTTATAATTCTAATGAGTCCCCAGGAAGTGCTCACTAATTAGAGCAGTGATTTAAAGTTGTCATTATGAGTTTTTCTATGTCTACACTGGATTTCACTTCATTTTTTTGTTTGAGAGAATACTTGGATAAAGTGCCCAACTGTAATAAAACAAACTCTGACGCATCCCTCTTTTTCCTAAGCTAACTGCCACGACACAAGGCAAGAAAAGTCTGCATGAAACTCATGAAGGTGATCAATAAGGTTTTGAAATTTCACCTGGAGTGAACTTTCATTCAAAATACAATCTTCATTTTGACAAAAAGCTTAAAAGCTCAGATGGAGTCAACTCTTGACTGAGTTTTTCCTCAGGAAATCTTCCCATCTCCATTAAAACAGGGCAACCCAGGACATTCCCACCACGGCAAGCCCAACCTGGTCACGTCGATTTCCCCTGTTAAAGGCCAAAACAGCAGCAATATTTTGAAATATGTCAGAGCCCGCTGTCAAAGACTGAAATACTTCATGCCTCAAACACTGATACAGAAGAGTTTTGCCCGTTATAACAAAAACTGTATAAAGAAGCTACAACCAAAGAAGCCTGCCTGAAGATGCCTGACTGGAACTTTGAACTGTAAGTTAAGCTGCCTAGCGAAGGCTGTATTGTTCAATCATCCCAGCCTAAGGGAAAACAAACACGGCTCAGGGAGAGGAGTGCATCCACAAGAAAGCCAAACGCAGCAGAGATTCTTCCCTGGCTGAGTTTGGGGTGGGGAAGAGCCCAGCTCCCAGAAGCCAGGTTTACTGCTCCCAAAACGAGGGGCCGAGGAGGTTTCGGTGTAACCCCTGGCCAGAGGCAGTGAACACCCATCCTCCCTTACACAAACTGGCCCAGCTGTGGAATGCCCAACCCCAGGGGCCACATCCCCAGGACATTGACATGAGAGGCAGCTGAGGGGGTGTCATAATCCATCAGAGACCCCCCAAAGCGCTCCCCAGAAGCCTCGCACCACAGGACTGCACAGGATGTAACAGATCCAAATTCTGTTGTAAGAGACAATGGCAAGCTCCCCCCTCCAGGGAGATGCCAGGGTTTCCCTACCTGGTCTGAGCTATATTAAACCATCGGATTCTGTGCTTTTCACGGGGACCATCACCACCAAGAAGACCACCTGGAGAGGATCAACAAACGTTGCTGGGATCCATGGATGGTGATATTTTCTTTATTCTGTATCTGTCACCCTCTTTCTGTCCTCCCCACCTATTTTCTATTTCTTCCTCTCTCTCTCATATTTATTCTCATTATTATTCAAATAAAACCCATACTATTGACTTTGGCATATGGTCTCGTTTGCACCTTAATTTGGGCAGAGGCATTTCTAATAACTTTAATAACCAGATCGTAACACCCACCACCTGTACAACCTCCAGCCGCCTCGTCAGTCCTCCCTGCCAGTCTAGAACAGCACTAAGTGAACGAGTGCTCTGTTCAGAATCATATGGATGCTTAGTGCTGGATGCTGGCAGCAACCTGGAGTCTCAAATGACACCAATTTATAGAGGAGTCTTGCTCAACAAGCACAAAGCCCAAACAGCAACGCAGCTCCTGCCAGAGTAATCTGGGAGAACTGGTTCCATCAATCGACACTCTTCTCACACTGTAGTAAAACCTCCGAGTCAAAACTCAGAAGCAGCAAGAGCTAAAAGTACTCGCACAGATAACTAACAGGCACTAGGAAATTCAAAGCACCAGGAAATAACCCGCTCTTAAAAATTAAGTAAACTTTTCCTTGGACACTGAATGGAAATTCCATTACTCATCCACTTGTGCTCAAGCATTTAAGACATTGGTGCTGTCATGTACTCGTTTAATTGCATGGTTCTTATCAACCATAATGCCTTATCTTATCAAGCACAGCTCCCTTACTGAATTAAAGCTTCCGACGAGGGCTTTCACAATCTCTGCCATTACACAGATGATCTGAAAGGATGAAACAATTACTAGCAAGCCAGTAAGCACACAGAAGTGTACCCATTTGCTAATAATTTTGCCTATGGCTCGTATGCAGTCAGAAGTACTATATGTAATTAGACCAAATGGAATATATAGTTGTCAACGTAGTTAAAATTTTTAATTTCAACATTATAAATAATCAAACAAGCTCAAATAGATGTTTTTTTCACCCATGTCCACACTTACTTTCCCCACTGCCTAATTTTGAAGCTGAGTACACAGAAGGCAGATAACACCTCCAGGTGTACGGTACAAACCTCCCTTTCTGTGGCACAGTGCAAATATCTTTGCCACATATGATTTAATTTTAGACAATGGCCTGACTCGGAGTTACAGCTCACATTCGATGGATCGAGCCGATCAGCACCTCCCCGCTGCGGGAAACAGGCAGAAGTGAAAAGGGAAGAACAAATGGGAGGGAAGGTCATTCCACCTGCAGGATTCCCAGGTGACTCAAACACCACCTCAGGCTGGTGCCCCAGCCCCCACGGTCACCTGCTCAGCCTGGGAACAACCAGTTACTGCCTGATTCTACCTGGGGTTGACCCCTCTCCTCACTGCACTGAGCCCACGGCAGATTGTCATCCTCTGCTGCACAAAGGTCCTCATCTGCTGGATGAAACACCAGGACTCTGGAGCACATCAATGTCAGTCCCAATGCTAATCGATCGTTAATGTCCAAACAGGCTGGTGATTGGCACTAATTTGTTAATTATAGATTACCAAATCCCTTGGGATACTAAATCAGTGTGATGTGCTTCACTGTGTTACTACAGCACAAAGTCTTTCAAAGGTTACCTGAGTCTGACACAGCCTTCAAAAATGTTATTCTTCAGAGCCAGTTGGTCAGTCAAGTAATAAACACAACACAGAGTACTCTGGAAATCTTACAAATCTATTCCAGGGCCTCCAAAAGCAAATTTAAAAGCCACTTTTACATGTCACCTGCAAGTGACTTCAGTGCAAATGAAATTTGACATTGTGGTCTCAAACCCAGAGCTACACATTCCACACTGAAATATTCCAGAATCCATGAAAATTAAAGCCTGCAACCTCTACAGCAGTTCTACAGAGGCATTTAATATACAATACTGCTCAGAGTGAGGTCTGCTTTGCCCCCTGGAGATAGGAACTTTAATACTGATTTTGTTTAAAACAGAGCTCAACTACTGCTATCTGCTTCCATGTAATGTTAAATGAAGAACTTCATGATATGTTCAGGCAGCTTTCTCCACTAAACCCAATGAAATTCCCAGCTTTGGGGACAAAACCTAATGAAAACAGCAGATAATATTGTGAGAAGAATCCAAAGCAAAGCCTTTACCTTAGTTCTAATATGGAAAAAGACTGAACTTGAATGGTTCTTTGGTCTACTTTTTGTTGTCACTAACCCCAAAACCAGCACCAAATTTCCATAAATAACACCTAGACAATCTGGATCTCTGGTTAGCCGAAATTCTGCAAGATGTGACTGGGATCAAGACACGGTCCCTGTCATCCCCCGGATACCCTGAGCATCGTGTTGCACACAGATATCCACATGGTCCTTGCTCCAAGACAAACCAAGCTGCTCTCCAGGCACAGACAGTGAAACTCTGCTGACAGAAGAGACCAGGGATAGGGCAAGGGGATATTCTCCCAGTGCTCCCCTGGAAGGGTGATGTTTCCTCCCTCCCAGTTCCTGGTTGGTTACCTCTCCACAATCCAAGACCATTGTTCCTCTGACAAATTGTATTCCACCTTATTAAAATTATGCCTTTAAACACAAACACAAAACTCCAGTTTTTATGGTCTAGTTCCTTGGCATCCATAAAAGCTCATACTAATCCCATCATTGCTTCTTGGACTCTATATTAGATGTTGTAAACCAAAACACATTTTAAAGGCTTTCCACACAGCAGTTTGCAGCAAAGTCAGTGAAGCTCTTATAGAACAGCAAGAAATTATGGAAAAATTGTTTTATTTTTATTGGGATCATACCTTGAAATACTAAGTTTCTGATCTCAAAAAAGTGTTTCATCTATCAACAAACATAGCTTTCAGCTTTCCACCTCAGACCTTTCCTGCCCGACTGTGTTCTAGAAAATATTTGGGGTTGGATTTTTTTCTTTCCAAAAGCATTTGAAATTTCACTTCATCCTCTGTTCTTTTATCCTCGCTACCATCTACACATAATTTATACTATCGCTATATACTGTTTCTCTACCATGTATTTTTTTTTTACTAAGTATTAAAGATACATCTTTCAAAATAGCCACCTTTCAGTGACCTCTACTTATTCCCTCGCTTTAAAGAGATCCATGCTATGTACGTGTGTTTTGCCTCTTGCCTTTTTGTGTTTTTAAATCTACATTTGTGCAGATGCAGAGTAGAGGACACTGCAAGGAGAGAACCACGCTCTGCAGGCTGCACATGTGCACACCGCACAACCAGAAACAAACTCTTTGGTTACGCTCACGCAGCGGAAAGGGAGAGGTCAGCAAGTGAGCAGCCAGAAGGGCATGGTGGGGTGCTAAGTCTTGGAAACCTCTTCGAGGCAGTCTTTTAGCAGATTGATTTTCATGTGCCTTCAGGCTGACACGAAGCCACGCGCGAGAACCCCTCTCGGTTACCCAGTGAACTGGGTCATGTGTGACAGTATTAGTTAGATGGTCCTAGGATGTGACAGCAGAGAGGGAACCAGCTGTCCAAGGCTAATGTGCCATCTGTGCCTAAAATATTCTGCCAATAGTGTTGGCAGAACATAAAAAGTGTGTCCCTTTATCAGGCTATAAATCACAAGCAGGTCTTGCACACTGTCAATTAAACACTGATATATTGAGAGGCCCGGATGCTCCATTGACTTCCAGCCCTTTGGGTGTGACATTTGGTGGTATGATCACTACCTAGGTCATTAGCTACAAACTTAAAGCCCCAAAACACCCTGAACAACTCCCCAAGTGACAGTTCCACAGTTTACTGCAACACAGGAAAGCATTCAGCTGTTCCATTTGGTATTGTGTTTAACTACTTGGGACAAGGAAAAAAAGAAGCATCCATGGCAAAACAAATTACAATAGATGTCATTAAGGTATTTGTCTTACTTCTGAGAGACTCGGTTGAGTATTTTTCCATCTCTAGTTTAGAACCAAAGGCAAAGACTCACATCCTGCCTTCTCACGACTTGTGTTTTGGTGGATCAGCCGTCAGTGAGTTGGCTGGACAGAGCCCCAGGACAGCTGCAAGGCTCAGGTAACAGAGCTCCACAGGTTCCATCACGTTCTTCTACCAGTCCTTGGTCCATGCAGGTCAGCACACAGGTTAGAAAGCCCCATGGAACAGCTCAGCAAGCGGGGACAGCAGAGGTCAAGCACCACCACCAGCTCCTGAAAGCATCATTAGACAGCAGCCCAGCCCCTGCCTGCAGTCCAGGCACAGCTGGAGCAGATGCCTACGGAGAACTAAGAGCATGGCATTCAGGAACACCTCTCCCTTCCCTGCAGCCTCCCAGCAAATCCCAGCCCCTGGAGCCAGGTGTGGGTTTGCACACACATGGGCAGCTTTTCATTGCGTGTTACGGAGTGCGATCACCGCCTCTGCCCAGTTCCTAGCACAGAAATGGCATCAGCTGCACTATGATGCACAGAGCTTCCAGATCTTACAGAAATGGCATCATCTGTAACATGATGCACAGAGCTTCCAGAACAGACAAATGCTGTACCCATGGATTCACTTGGAATGCCAGTGCAAACAAAAAAGAAGGGAAGACCGAACACTGAAATCAGTCTAAACGAGAATCTCCTAATTAAGAGCTACTGACTGGGGTAAAGAACAAGACACTGCTATGTTTTCAATGGCCATACATGGTACTTCAGATAGATAACTAAACAACATTTAAACCCAGAATGAACTACATTTTATATCATTGTCCTTGCAACTGACAGTGCCACAAAATGTACAACAAAACCCCGATCCTTAAATTGGAAGTATAAATATCTGACTGGTTAGCCAATCTGTCTTTTTTCCTTTACTTTTGGTTTAATTTCCTGATAGTACAGTGCCATCTCTTTCCCTTTTTAAATAATAGAACAACACAAAAGAGTTAAGAAATAAGTTTGCAGTACTACTTAAGTCTGTCTTTTAACCACTAGAAATAGTTTGATGTGTTTTGTGTAACCGGTTCCCTAATCCTTGTCTTTCTGCACACAGCAGTGAGAAGTGATCAAACTCAAACACGGGCATTTTCCTTAGATCCTTGGAAACCAAACAACTCTACTGCAGATTATTTTAAGATACCACTTTTGTGGTGCTTTGTCATGAGCTACTGCTAAAGAGAAGTAGCATCAGTAACTGGAAGATGCTTCAATATCTCTTGAGAGAAGCAATTTAGCTTATATCAAAATAAATACAATATGGTAGTGCTTAAAAAAAGTAAGTTATAAGAAAACCTTCAGGTACAATATACACCAGTTGATTCTGATCCCGTTGCTTCTGGGAACTGAATCACCACAGACCAGGCAGTCTCTGCTGCCCAAGCAGAGGGAAAAGCCCCTCACATTTACAACTTGAGGAAGATTTGCAGCCATCTTCTGCATCATCTGCACAAGGACATTCAAACTCCTGCAGGGCGTTGGGGTTTCATGGGGCAAGAAGGCAGAGGTGGGGGAAGAGCTCTGAAGAGACAACTTTCACAGCGAAATCTCAAATTTTCACAACAGATCCATAAATGCACTTCCTGTCATTTTGGTGAGAAGATAAAAGACAAGAGGAAGATTCCTTCACAGCCCCTTTCCAGCTCAACTGCATCTGCATTCACCTGCATATTAAATTCAGAAGTCTGAATGGAGAGGGGGTTTTTTTCCCCCGGAAATTATTACACCAATATCTGGGAACACTTTCCAGTGTTTGTATTGCAAGACAAATATGAAGACAAAATCATTATTACACTTAACTGGTGCTTTTCAGAAGCATCATCACCACTAGGAAAAGAAGCAAGGGTAATTTTCCAGGTACCCATTGCATTCATAATTCACTGTCATCCTCCACTATGGATGGAGGATGACAGTGAATTATGGTCTATCTGTGAACAAAATAGTGCTTTGTAGCGTGTGTGAAACTCTCTTCTGCAAAATAAGTTACCTTCACTGAGTTAGCCATTCCTAAGGATTTTTAGGAAGTATTTCTAAATGGTAGGGCCGTGAAGGAAAAAAAAACATGAAAGGAAAACAAAACAACCAAGCCAAACCAACCAAACCCCAAAACTCTCTGTCATAGACTTGAGAACGAGGAATAAGAAATTCAGTAAACACCATTCTTGAGAAGATTTTCTTATCAAAAGGTAAGACTGAGGAAAAGTCAGAGATACGAGTGCAACAAAATAAAATCTATTGACTAATGATGGAAATGTCATAGTATTTTTCTTTCATTTTATTCTTTTCACCTGTGCTTGATCCATTCACATCAGAAACACAGAAAGTGTTGGACTGGGCAGTGAACTACTGAACAGGCACTTTCAATCCATCTTTCTGTCTTCCTGTGCTTATTCTGACAGCTTCCTGGTTTTCTCACAGACCGCATTCCTAGTTCTCTGCCAGCTAATAATACCATTGCAAAAATGAAACAGGAGGAACAGGATTAGGGATGAGTTTACATAAGGTAAAATCCGTATGACCTACTGCCAAAAATCACTCCAGACCAGAAAACCACGATGCTGGTCTGGTATTCCCTACCTAGGCCAAACACAGGGAAATCCGTGGGAACATCAGCTGCTGGCAAACAGAAAAACCACAAGGTCTTTAATTGAGAATTAAACATCACCGAATACTCCAGAGGTTGCTGAGAGGTCATCATCATCTTCCATGTGCCAGGAGGTGGAAGAAACTGGGTTTAGCCTGAAGCGGAACATTTTTTAAAGGTTCTGTCACGTGAGGTTGACAGGTACTTTCTGGTTTTTCATATGTAACTCAGCCAAGGGATGGAAAAAGGGGGCACATTCATATTTGGCTTTTCTAACACCAAAGCAGAAGCTGTAGTGGGTATTAATCCTGGGTAGCTTTGCTGTACTTGGAGAAGAAATAGATATGCACGTAATTTTTATACAGAAAATACATTTAACAATGGAAAATAAAAATTCTGATGTTACTAGTTTTACCAGAGGATGGCATAAAAAAGAATTCTGATTATAGTTATTAACAGCATTAATCACTGAAATGGAAACAGTCACCGAAACAGCTAAGCAAGAGATACTGAAAGCCATTAAAGTAAATGTGTTTTTCTGAAAAAGGTGATCATTTCAAGTGAGCAGGATAGTCAATAACCCCAGGGAGGTGTCTGCATTACTATGAATGGCATCTCTTTGCTTTCTACCCAGTAGGCACACTAATTTCTACACAAAACATTGTGTTGAAGGGCTGAATTATTTATCTGCCAGGAGTCTCGAGTGCATCAGATAACGCTGTATGCTTGTTTCAGTCATTCAAGCCCAACTCCGGTATTTAAGGAAATCAGAACTATATGCCCAGGTAATTTTTAAGGATTTGTTAAGAGGACAAACCAGACTGCTCCTTCAGAAGAACCTCCACTTGACCAAATTAAAAACAATGTTAGATTCATCTACTATAAAGCACCATTTCTATGGAAAAGCTGCTTTTAAAAGCAGAGACAAATGGCAGCTGGGCACTGAGTTCCCACTGATACTTGAGCCTAATTCTCAGCAGGGCATATGGAAATCTTCCATATGACTTCTTCCACTGGACTGCCAAATACTCCTTTTGTGTGCATTTGCAGATGAGCACATGGTTCTTGCATTTTCTACAAAAAAACCCCCACATGACATGAAAGGAAAGGCCATTACAGACAGTTCACGATCACAGTTGGTTGGAAATGCTGTAAATGTGCACCTCTGCTTTCATCAGGCATGAATAACCAATAGCATCTGCCTACAACATGCAGAACATTCCCTTATTAATGGCACGTGCTCCGCAGGATCCGGAACGATTTCTCCGGAGAGCTCGGATCGCAGCTGATTATTGCCAGCTCCGGGAGATGGTGTTGGAGACATGGCAATAATGACCCTGCATTATTCCCAGATCACATCCCCAATCAGATCTGTGCCTGATCTCTCACAAGCCACCAGGGTGAAGAGTGGGCTGCAGGAACCCCCAGCTCTGGCACCAGGGAGCAGGGTTAGCTGGCAGACATCTGTGCTGTGTGAGGAGAGCAGGCAGCGTTGGGGTGAGCCCTTGCCTTCCCCAGGAGTTACGCTGATCTTCAGTCGAGCTAAACTTTATTTACAGGAGTTCCTTTACACACAATATATTGCCTTTCTTCTTGGCCCCTCAATTTCACTACAGCAGGTCCTGGATTAGATCAGCCTGGTTGCCACTTGCATTTCATTTACAGAAAACAGCTTTTCTCCTATGCACGCACGGCCTCTGCACCTTTTATCCACATCAGCTGCTGGAGCCAATCAGGGGATGCCTTTTCATCAGCAAATTGTTTCACCTAAGCAGCAGCTTCAAAAAGCGGGTTAATTTGCACTGTTTAAACATAATCACTTTTAAAAAGGAAGGGACTCATTACTTTAGTGATGTTTCCTGGTCCATTGCACCATTGTTGGAAACTCTGTCAGTAAACAAATTACATCTAACACTGTGCCCTTCTGCTAAACAGATCTCCTGAGAATATCTTGTTATGCATAATGCTTTCTTTCACGCCTCTGTATCTGGCAGACGAACACAAGTATCTCTCTACAAATGCTGAACAGTTTCCTCCCATATTTTCTGTCAAAAAAAAGAGTAAATAAAGTGGGGAATAACTAAGCTCAATACTGAAACTTTCCTTTCAAGTGGCAATATCAAAGAAAATGATTTTTTCCTATAGTAGCAACCACTTTTGCTACTTAAACCCACACAGAGAAAAAGGATCAATCTTCAGAAAGCGCTGAGGATCCCCTGCCTACAAAACAAATAGAGCACGTACTTTGTAAAGTCTCCACACTTGGGTGTTGCAGTATTTGTGACTATTCACACACTAACTAGTTCCAACTACCAGGTTTACCTGAGGAGAAAGCTAAACCCCAACATTATGGGCAATTCTCCTGTTAACTGACAGGAAATGGATTTGTTTCTGGGAAATCACCACTACAACACTGTTTGAATATGATTTTAAAAGGACAGATGGAACATACTGAAAAAACACACTGCAGAGCAAAACATTCTGAAAGCTTTGTTGGCAAAACAGTAATTCTTGTGAATTAATCCATCACTAAGTTGAAGGATTCCCGTCCCCCAGTAAGCTCTTCGCTCACCTTGAGGGTTCTTCAAAAATTACCAAATTTGCATACTCCTTGCTGTATCAAAATTATAGCAATTAGTGAGAATTATAATGGACAAACAATTTCCTGTGACTCCGGTGGACTTAGACCATTGCTGCAGTTATGGTAATTTAAATGGATTATCCCATGTGGAGTTTTACATCAAATCAACCATCTCCCCAAATGTCACCAGACAGATGTTGCAGCAGGAGGTTAACATATCCCACACCCAAGGCAACAGCAGACAGCCCTGGTGATCTCCCTGCCTGGCACTGCAGGGGTCACCCTCCATGACCACAGTTGTTCCCAACAGGAGCTGTGGGATGTCAAGTGCTTTTGGACATTCACCCCTAACAACCACCTATTAACCACAAGGCACTTGGAAACGTGAACCCCCAAGAGTCTGTAAGACAAGTGCATGATAATAACCCTTCCCAAGACAGCCCTATTTGTTTCCAAAACAAACATATTGGAGCACCCCCTCGCCTTCGCACAGCATGGCCTGATTTCAAATTAATAGTATTTGCCTTCAGCCACTGCTGGCATCACACAAAACCAGAGTGCATGCAAGGCAGGGATGGGGGGGAAGGGAGAAATCTCCTGAGGAAAGATATTATGCACTGGAAAACAAAATGATTAATGCACGACCTAGGTAAGAACAAACTTATGAGGAAGAAAAATTATAGAGCTACAGAATTTTCACTACACAACAGGAACACAGTCCCATTATTTTGTTTCCCTATCCTGTGCGTGGATGTACAGCGGGAGAACAGGCATCACTTGAGTAATCTCCCAGACCTCCAAGGAACCAGGAGGAGTTTGGAAACACGACAGGCAATTCTAGACAGAACATCAATATAAGGAAAACCTGAACTTCATCTGCAGCCCTGCTTTAGGTGTTTGAGTGAGACCCAGCGTTAGGTCTAATGTATGGAGAAGAACTCTGCCCACTGCTGCAGACTAGAGCAGTCACCCTTGCTGCACTAGCAGCAGTGGAAGATTTCAAGAGGAAAATCAGTCATCAGGAAAACAGAATGTCAAAGACTTGGAAAGGACTACCAGGAAAGGACTGGAAGAAAAGCAAAGGGCAGTCTGTGGCACAGAAAGACTTTGCCATGCTTAGCAAGTAGGGCTCTACCAGAGTAAGCCTGCAGAGAGCAGTGAACACATCACTCAGCAGCGGAGTGCTCCCATGGAAAGAACTAGAGGGACAAAATAAAACTTCCAAACAGGCGGGAGAGCCTGACGAAAAGACCCCTATATTTAGCTCGGATTTATTATTGTAAGTCATCAAGGACAGCCGTGAGTCATCAGCGGGTCTTCAGTTGCTAGCAAAGCGTTTTGAGTGACCCTTCAGAGTCCAATGAAATCTCTGGAAGACTTTGTTTTCCAGCTGTCCTTCAATTCCAAAAGAGGAGCCCATGGTAGGCTTCACTAACACTGGCATGAATTCCTACAACTTCAGCAGGCCCAAAAAACAGGAAAAATCAGCACCAGAGTGACAGGAACTGCCAAGACCCTCCGGCTCAGAGGCCAGCACAGAGCTGCTGAAATGAAAAGTGATGTTCACAAATCACTGTGCAACCATCTGAGTGTGATTTGTGCTCTGGTTTGTGAGGCAAGCCAAGGGCTCTGGAGAAAGTGAGCTGCTAAACATTACTATTATTATTACATCCATGTATCCATTATTATGCCCATTATAGTATCTGTTACAGGGGTTAGGAAGGAAAAAAGGAGAGATCAGATAGGACAGAGACAGGAAGGAAAGATGGAATTATATCCCAAACAGACCCCTTTTTAAAAAACAGTGTTTTGCCTCTAACTATTGAAAATGAGAGTGTAGCTAATTAACAAGTCTTACAGCAAAACCCACCCATGCTAAACAAGGAAGGCGTTTCCTGCCCACTGTTTTCACTGGAGTGGTTACAGGATCAGAGATTGCTCTCAAAACCTGCCAGAACCCAGTCCAGAACCTGGAAGCATTGCTGACCTGCTCTTTTCTTCTTTTTTTTTTTTTGTTGATATAGGGTCCCATCTGGATGAACTTTTGGGAAAGACATCTTTAAAAGGCATTTCAAAAAGGAGCAAAAATGGGGATATGCAGCAAATGAACATTCTGTCATGTTGGAAAAGACAACACAGGAAACACATGCAGCATCACACAAGTGTGTCCTGGCAGGTTCCTAAATCATGATCATCAGCTCCTTTGTTCCAGCTACAAAAGATGTGTTTTGGAGATGGCTATTTCAAGACAGGTGCCAATCATTTTTAATTGAGTCAGGCTTATTTACTGACTTTGTACTTCATATTTTCCTTGGACAAGTATATCACTGAAACAAGAAAAATTAAAAAGTGCTGCTTTTCTGATGGAGTGGGTAATACTGCACATATTCCTAATGTCTCCATGCAGTCCTGCTGACAAGACACATTGACATAAGAATAATCAAAACACAAACTTGTCCTTTAACCTCTCTGCCACCCGTCCTCAGTTACATCTCAATATGTTGTGAGCTGAAAATGATGAATGCCAGAACTGAGAATGCTGAACAGGATAACTAATACTAGTAGTGAAAAGCAAAACACATCTGAATATGAATTGGTATTCTCAAATTAAGCAGCTCTGATTTTGATAGCTAGTAAACATATTTATAATCATTCAGATGCTAAAATATGTGCTTCTAGTCCTCAGATGAATAAACACAAAAGCTGTGCCTGTTGATAAGTACTTACACGTTTATTTCTTTAGTTGGAATACAAATCATACTTTTAACTTTTCTTTCTTTTTTTCTTTTAATTAAAGAGGCCTAGGACTCCTTCAGCAAGTCGACATCATTGCAACACCACCACTGACTATGAATGGTGCACGAAATTATATAGAACTCCACTGGAGTTTTTCTGACAGAAGCATTTGACACAGAGATAAAGCCTCTTCAGTGTGTTTGCCACTTGGGCTGATCAATAGCCTGGTTAATTTCTTTATATATATTTTTAAATGCAGATACATTGCCAATTCAGCATTTTGTGTGTGTACCATATTTTAATTATATCCATAAATAATACCAGTTGGTGTGGTTAAAAGCTTGGAGCGGGGAGGAAAAGAAAATAAAAACCAACACATAGAAAAACCAAAGAAAGAGGTAGTTAATCACAATTTTTAAGGGACATATTTTCAATGAATAATGGCAGAGCAGGAACAAAGAAGAGACTATGCAGCAATTTAAACCTACAAGCACTTGGGAAAAAAATCACTTGGCATGAAACCACCTTCCTTGGAGTTTGAAAAGGCTGAATTTTACCTCCTGTGAGTTTTGGAACTGACAGAGCTGACAAGAGAGGCAAAATATAGCTATCTAAGTATGCATTTGAACACAATTTATCTAAAGAATAAAAACACAACTGCTTTTACAATTGGTTCCAAGATCTTCCACGAAGGCCAGCAGGGGAAGGAAGACGTCCCTGCATGGCCACCAACTGCCCAGCAGCACTAACTCTGCTGATAGGTGCCACCCAAGGCACTGCACAGAACCAGAGGATTGCTTCCAGAACCAGAGGATCAGCACCTGGAAGCGGAGCTGCTGAGCATTCATTGACAAGGATCTAAGAGGTGGAGAAGTGCTCTCAGCCTCAAAGGTCAGAGCCCTTTACCCAAACAGAAAAACTCCAGAGGAGCTAAAAACCCAAGGTACTTTACAAAGCAGCCAAATGATGCTCTGACCACTGCAGGGTTTCTTCACCACTCTCACAAGGGCTGAGGTGATTTACCTTCATCCTCAGGCAAATGCTTAATTGGAGTTAAGGTACCTAAAACTGCCCGTAAATACCCGACCCCATCTGAATTCCTAAATCTTTGGAAGAATTGTGCACGTTGCTTAGCATTAGGTATTAACTGTGGTACTACCTAGAGGTTTCCGAGTCAGTCTCACAAACACACACAGTAAGCAAATCAATTGCTCAGAAATAAATAAAATGATCAAATTGCCTCTAAAGTAATGAGATCTGGGGAAATAAATATCAATCTCTGAAAACACTGTTTAGTCCTTTCATTATTTGGCTTTTTTTGCCATATGATTTTGGAGCATTTCGTTTTTACTTCTATTACACGTTCCCCATAAATGTGATGTCCAGAAATTACCTTCAAGAAATGGAGGGGGGGGAAATCCCAGTGCAAAGATGCTCAAAGAAAATTATCTAAGAGTAAGTAAGAGTCAGTGACTCACTAAGAGATACTCAGAATAGGAATGGGAAACATTAACAGCTGAATGCTAGGACTAATATTCACTTGTTGCTACTTTTTGCCCCCCACACACCACTTGACCATTCACGCACATCCGCAGTCGAAAAGTGTGTGAACGCACACGGCTCCAAGGGGAAGAGCACTTTGGAAATTTAAAATGGATTTGTGGGAAAAGCCCCCCACTCCCAGTCCATGCACACCAAGAGCAGACCCCTCAGCCAGGAAAACTCACACCAGCCTCAGGTTCGGCCCCAGTGGGGCTTCTTCCTTTAAACAAGGGGCTCAGCAGAATCAGAGCTGATGTAGAAACAAGGATGCTTTGCAGACTGGTGCTTCTATCTTCAAATTGCATGATTAATATGAACATGAATGCAAAACTTCACAATCTAAATTAAAATTCAAGAGGGAGAGGGAAAATGTGACACCCTGCATTTTAAAGCATAATGTTATGCACAGACTGGACCACTTTTACCAACCAAGCAAGACATGACATGAAGTTTAATAAATATTCAATAAAAAAGGAAGAAATATGAATTTGATGAAGTTTGCAGGCAATTAGAGCAATTTATTTCACTATTAACATGACAGACGAAATGGAAATCAGCTCTGGGTGAAAATGCAGTTTTACTGCCCAGCATTCAGATTGCTGTGTAATTAAATAATGAAACGGGTGAGGGGCATCCACGACCGCCGTCTCCAGCGAGGCAGCCATCCATCAGAGCCCTGCCTCCTGCCAGCCCGGCGCAGAGACGGCGTGTGAGGGGACGTGTGTGCGCCTGCCTGCCTCTAACGCTGCAGGGAGGAACTCTTTCCACCGTGCAAAAGGCATTTCCCACACGGGCAGCTCATCCCCGCTCCTGCTGCACTGCCAGTGCCAGCTGCAGTGACGGGGTACCACCTTCAGCTCACTGCTTGTTTTCTTCATTAAGGAAAAATATTAATCATGCATTAAAAAAGTCAACATTTGATCCAATTTCAGGCTGCAACTGAAAAGCCATGACATTCCTTTTCCCCAGGGACTCTCATTAAGAAACCGGGATTCTCTTATATCGGATCCTCTAGAAACAAACAAACAAAAACCAGTCTGTGCTTAATTCACCACATGCAGCTCTTCAACCTGCCAGGAGATTTGAGGAGGAGGAGTGCAGATATTTCAGAACATGAAGATTGTTCTAAATTTGAGCATATGTATTCCAGGATTGCAAGAAAAAATTCACTATTTCTGTATGTTAACCAATGCCTAAATGTTTCCTTACCCCGTTGTCAGCAGGTGCTGCTCTCAACAGATCCAGCAAGTCCATCTCAGTTGTCAAATTACTGTTCCTGACAGACTCTCCCACAGTCAGTTGTGTTTGACAGATTGTAGATCTGTTGGTAAAATGTTTCCTTTCTAAAACAGACACTTTGTCTAGCAGCACATACAGCAATAGATGTGAAAAACAGCTGCTCTAAATTATTCCTCCTTTTGACTAACTTCCCCCAAAAACTGCCTTTCTGCAAGAGGATTTTTTTAAAAATCGAAACAAAACTTAAGACACCAAATATGTCTTTTTGCAAGCTTACATCATCTGTAAGATCTAAAGCAGGCACGTTTGGAACACCTAATTTATAACAAGCTTTAAAGGAATTTCCTTTCAGGACACTGCAAAGAAAATCTTCTTCCAGTGGCTCCAGCTGGCCACCAAAAATTGCAGATACTTTTGAAAATCTATTACCAAATTAATTACTCAACTTGCAGCATGTAACATACAGCTTGGCTAGTGCTACAGCTTCAGAGCTGGTCCATCCTCTAAGAGCCATCACCATGGGAACAAGGAAACAGGCACCAGCAAAAGGGAAAACATTTTCATGATCCTTGAAAACCTAGAGTTTTGCCTACCTTCCCTCAGTTGCATTTCATCCATCAGCTTACTGCTGAACCAACTGGGACTTTGCCATACAAAAATCAATGGAATTCCATCTAAAATTAAGAACATTTTTATGGATCAGAAATTCAGTTTGAATAAAGATACCCATCTTTGTTCCAATTTTAGGAAACAAGCTTTGCAGATCAATTTCAGGCTCAGTTTCAAAAGGCAGAAAGAAGACCCTGAAAGCTTTGATCTGCTAGGGGTTGAGACAAGTATTCCATAGTGTCAATATTCCCACTTATCTCACCATATGACTACAGATTTTCCGGAAAGCAATCAAGAAAAGGAAGGAAGAAAGCAAGCTATCCCAATGAAATCGAGTTCAATAAGTTTAATTACAGCTATGCATGTAGCACATTCACTTATATAACAAGTACTCCAGGCAAGTCAGTGCAGCAAGGACGCAGCCTTTGAGCAGACACAGTGCAGCACCATCGACTGACAAGCCAATGTGGTTGATTTAATACAGGTATCGGAACATCCAGTGGCAAAGAACATGCACATAAACCAACAGGCACATTTGAACAGCTGGGAGCCAGCATATTTGCTTGTGTGAACATGTCCAGTAACATCCTGCCCCTGCTTGAATCAACGTCACAGTCTTGAGCATGGCCAGAATCACAGCCTGGCATTTTCTGCAGAGGCCTCCATCATCTCCTGAAATCGGGCAGCATCCTTACAAGGACCACTCCAACTAAACTCACTAAAGGAGCAAGAGGAGGATTTGATGCACAAACTGACCTGTGAAGGGTCTGTGATACCGCTTATGAAAGTTGTGGTTTAGTTTTAAAAGCATGTGTGGCACTGCTGTGCTGAATTCAGTGCAAGAGCATGAGAGACCAGCCATCCTCTGCATCCAGAGGAATACCTTGATCCTGACTTGCAGCTCCACTGCCTGCCAGCTGGTACGTGGCTCCCCTGGCAGGGCATCAGAAGGCTGCCTCAGTAACAAGAGGCCTGTAGCTATTAATGTTTCATAAGAAATAGGTATTGCCGCAGCATCATGAGGAGTTATTGATAAGGAGGAATCAAAAAGAAAGCATGGCATCTTTAATCATCAAGATTTCCCCTCCACGCTCCCAAGCTGAAAAGGGAGAGTTGCTCATTAAGACAAAGGGGCACAGGCACCTCCTCAGGCAGGACTGAATTTGTGTCCATCACTGCCACCATGCCCACAAATTCCACAGGCATGGCAGGGATGGACACAAATTCCACAGACATGGCATTAAGGACAAGACACAGAGCCCAGCGCAATGCCATGAGCCATCACTGCTGGGAGGGTAACAAAATGCTCTGCCTGCAACAGAACAGCAGGCACCTGCTCTCCAGGGTCTAAACAAATCCTTCCTCTGCTCACCAAATTTTGAGAAGGCTTCAAGGGAGCAGCACAGCAAATCTACCCACACTGCACCGTCTCATACCAACTGCATATGAGCATAACTCATCAGAAACCTCAGCAGTCACCACCCACTGCTATTAACAGAATACATCGATAACAACACCATTTTAATGCTTTTTCAATTTGCATTTCTCCATGTGCCAGTGTGTTAAGCAGCGTTAATCACACGGTTTTGCTGGGACATCATGTTTACAGAAGCATCTGTTGAGCTGCTAACATGCGAGACCTGCCACATTTGAATTCTTTTCTGACAATGATCACACTAAAGTGGTGCTTCACTGGAGCCTCCACAAAGTCTCAGGGACACCGTGGCTTCTGCTCTGCATGCACCCCACATTTCCTGGAGCCACAGGAAGAGCTATGTGGAGACACAGCTCTTTTTTTTCAAACTTCTTGAATTTTTTTTTCCTTCCAATTTGCTCCATATATGGTTTCTGGAATGGATTCACAAGTTTCTTTCCCCAGTGGATAAACACATGTGGTTTTGTTACGGAGCTCCAGCTTTGCCTGTTACAAACCCAGTCCCTCGGAGCTGCCCCAGCCCAGGGGCCACCTGTGGCCACTGTTCTCAAGGCAGAAGTGCCTCAAAAGTGCCAACACCTCCGAAGCCCTCTGTAGGACAGTGACATGTGGCCACAGTGATGTTCCCCTCAGGAGAAGGGGGCTCCAAGGGGACATTTTGTGCAGGTCAGGGCTCTGCTGATCCCTTCAGGGCAGCCCATCCCATCCCTGAGGCGAGGGTGCAGCCGGCTGGAGCATGGCCACCATTTCCTCTGAGGCCCCATTGCCCTGAGTGGCTCTTTCACAGGAAAAACAGAAGAAAAATGACAAGGAACACACCTCAAGGAGATACAGAAAACTCTATCAATGCTCCCAAAAGTGGTGGAGGGTCTTGGTTGTATCCAGGCATTTCGGTGGTTGTTGCTGAGGCAGTGGGGAGCACCCGCAGGGGCTGCCCAGGAATCCACCACGAAACATAAATGTCACCTGCAAGTCTGGCAGCACCAGGGGATTCAAACCTCTCTCTCAGCATTTTGAGCTGAAAACACTTCCTGAAGAGGGCTGGGTGCTGCCCCTGTGGTAGCTTCCTAGTGATGGGACCCCCTCGCTGCCCTTCACAGCAGCTGGGTCGCTGCCACCACCCCCAGAAGTACCAGGAGCACCTTTGCAGCAAGGCCCAGGTCAGGCTCCTGGGAGCTGGAGACCAGCAAGTCCCATTGCCAGGCCTGCTCAGGTGGTAGAGCTTATTATGAGGAATAAACCTCCTGGTCATATGGATAAGAAGGACCTCATTGAAAAAGAACCAGCATGTCCTCTACAAAGGGAAATCCTGCCTTGATAACCTGGAGTCATACGAGGTAGTCAATTGGTGTGTGAATAAAAGGGATTTTCAAAATAATTGGATTTTCAAAAAGCCTTTGACAAAGCCAATGTGAAAGATTATTACAGAAACTAAGCTGTCATGGGCCTGAAGAAAAGTCTCTTTTATGGACTAAAAGCTGGTTAGGAAGGAAAAGGTTTGGGGATCAAGAAAAGCCAGCACCAGGGTCCCCCAGGGGTATACATTCATGAGGATTTCATTCAGCACCTTCATCACAGGACTGGAGAAGGGAGAAACTGTGAAATCTCAGAGCCTGCAGGTGAAATTAAACCAATGGGGGAACTCAAATGCCACAGCAAATGGTGAAGAACACCAGCAGAAAGTCAAAAAGCCAAGTGAGCAAGCAAGGAGGAGGCAGCTGAGGCTCACTAGATAAGCTCAGAGGTAATACTTGTAGGGGCAATAACCTAAACCCTGCCTATGGAATGCTCAACTGACAGGAGTCACAGCTTCAGATCTTGGAGTTGTCACTGACAGTTATCCAAAATCACAGGCTCATTGTGCAGTGGCCTCCAAAAAAGAATCCACAAAATGCTGTGAATCATCTGGAGGGATACTGTGAGAAGGACAGGTGCTGCTTTGCCGCTTCACAAGTCCTTGGCATGTCCCCATCCCGTGGGCAGTGCCAGTCTTGGGAAGGCTGCAGTTCTTAAGCAAAGCCAAGGGACACCATAAGGGATGTAGCTGCCACCTTACCCAAGGGTCCATACTACCCAGCTTGGGGGCAGAAAGCTGAAGAGTTTGCAGTTCTAAGGTTTGCAAAAACACAGCTGCAGCAGATATGCCTAAAGAAGTTTGCCAAGTTCTGCAGAACATGAAGGAGGGGGAACTGGTAAAATTAGAAGGAGATTGATTTAGAAGAGATAAAATAAAAAATTTGCACAGGAGGTGGTGAATACCTGAGACTTGCTGCTGGCACAGGGCTGGGGAGACAGGCAGTGCCAGGGGACTCAGAAGACGCTGGACAAATAGGTAGGCAAGCACCTCACATGCCCAAAATAACTGTGGGTAGAGGGAGATGCTGTAGGAGAGGCCAGGCTGCCTCCTCTCCCTAAGCATCAGTCCCTTCTGCCATGCAGAAGAGGCAAGAAGGCAAAGAGGCAGAAAACTATTCTCACTCAGCAGGCACAGTGACATTAACATCATGTGCTATGTGAAGAAACTGGTAAGGTCCTTCAAAAAGCTAAATAAAAATATAATTTTTTAAAGTTACAGATTTATGTCTTTCTATTTGAAAGATTTCCCTGCTAACCAAGTCTTTCTAAAGTCCTGGAATGTTTTCCGGTGTTGATGTGTGGACAGTACACTGGTGTGCTTTAAATGACTTTTGGGTCACTGGGTGGCAGGGAGTAAAGGAAAAACAATAGGATAAGACAGAAGAACAATGTCCAAATTATTAGATTGTTCCAAATGCTCAGCTGAAAGCTCCAGCCAGGTCTTCAGTGCCTTGAGTGCTTTCCCCATCCTTGGTGTGTCAGAATAAATTATCATCAACATTAATTCTTTTGTTTCTTTCCTTTCCTAACAGATGTAGTAATTGCACATTTGGACACTGGCAATATTACTAATTGTGTAATGGGGGCAGAGATAGAATTAATTAATGATCCCAGTTAGATAGAAAATCTGAGTTAATTTCTTACAGGTTTTTGAGGGGTTACTTATGGCTGGAGGTGCTCTTGCAGACTTCCAGCTCTGTCACAGGAGCCAGTCGTGCATGCCAATGAGAAAATGGGCATTTTTTGGGAAGAGAATAGGCCGGATATTGAGGCACCCACTGCCACAAAAACTACTTTCTTAGTGGCAACAGGCCTCAGATAGTAGCTGGAGTCAATGCAAAGCAGTACTGCCAGAAATGAAATTTCCCTGCTGGGAGCACAGCAGAGTGATTCCATTGGAGTGTTTCTTCCCTCCCCCTACACTACACCCTGTTTTTCCTTGTCTGCTCACCTATCCGAATGCTTCCTGCATATCAAAAGACAGCTGCCTTCCAACAGCGAGAACAACCAAAAAAATCACACATGCATGAAACCACAGAGTATTTCAAGGGCAATCACAACCATCAGGGCCACCCCAGTCTGCAGGCAGACTCATAACTGAGACGAGCTCCGGGTCTGATGTGGATCCGATGCCCTGGACCTTTGTGGCACGAGCCCAGAGCACAAACTGTACTCTTTGCCAGCGGGGAGACAGACACACAACACCTTGCTGCTCCATCCGAGCACACTGCTGGCTTTTACAGGTCTTGGGAACTGCCACAACGGAAAGGGAAGCAGAGCGAATTGGAATAAAGCTTGTTCACAGTCAGGATTGGGATCACAACCCCTGTTCTACTCTGGAAGTTTAAAAACCTTCTTGTTAAATTAATCCATCGTAAATTATGTGTATATAAGGTTAAATGTCCAGCAAAATGAGACTATTCGGCTAATAATGCAGTCTTAGATGGAACTGTTAGGAGGCCATAATTTTCAATGAGATGATTATGTTTCACTGCTTTTGAGATTAATAACAAGATTTACATTTTCAGTGTCTAGTTATTTTGGGTGGCTTCAGTGTGGGTAGGAAACCTACTGACAGAAACACGTTTTTCTGAAAAATGCTGTGTCCTACCTCTGAACTTCCATTGTCTAGTGTCTAAATTCACTACCAACTGCTTGTTCAAATGCCTCCTGCTATATTTTTGCACATCTTTGCAGAAACAGTTACCCAAGCCCTCTAGAAGAGAAAGATGCACATACATAAAATATTGCAGTGCAAATGTATGACCCTATATCTGTGATAAAGCTGATCTGGTATAACAAGGACGAACTCGGTATGATCCACCCTCACTGAAGCTGTAACTGTTCATCACCCAAGGACATTTAAACAGATATTGGGGCAACATAAGACCAACCCAAATGCCATTTTTCCATGTGACCAAGAGAAGAAAGGATTATCCATAGTACCTGGTGCTAGTACAGCACAATCTGGCAAGGTACAACCGTCATACAAGTAAGAGACCAACCCCAAGGTCTTCTGCAGCCTGCAGCCTGTGTAAGAGCAGGGAGCCTCTGGCCAAGCTGGTCTCAGCTCTGTGTCCTGAAGACAAATCAAGCTCAGGTCTGTGCTTAGCCCCAGCCCTGGGAAATAGCATTTAACCCTGCTAATGTAGTGCCACTTGGTCAGCAACAAACCGAATCAATTCTCAAATTGCACAAACCAGCTGGGCTCAGCTTCTGCATGAGATGCCAAGTCCCCTGAGGCCTCTATGTGTATTTTAGCATCCAATTTTTCTAGTTTGGGTCTTGAATTCCTATTTTTACTGTCATGAACATTTTATCAATAGGCAAAATCTGTTGACAAACACTGCACTCACAGCCTTGCTCAGCAAACGACTGCATTTAAAATTCACCACGCCTCACCTTTGAGGACAGCATGATTCAGACACCAGCACCACTTCTCTGGATGGAAATCAGCTGGCTGGGCTGCTCTGACAAACATCCAGGATTCCCAAAGTTCCCCTTTCACCGGATTCAACCACTGTGTATTTGCAGCAAGCAAATACTTACTCCAACTCCCATTTTGCTCTCTTTTCTCCCATCATTACATTTCTCCTTCTCAGTGTACCTAAGCTGCTGGGAACTCTCACTCATGCCCAGAAAAGCTTTCCAGCAAATTTACCTCAGAGTCCCCAGTGACTGTGAGCAGGTTCCCCATCACTCCTGCCCAGAACTGCTCCCACACTGCCCCTGGCTTTTGGATGAAAGTGGTTTGTCAATAAAGTACTGAAAGAAATTCCCTGCTCGGAGTATGTAGTGTTGGCTGATGGACAGAAACTGAGCAACAAGTTTATCTTGACAAAAATAGGGTAACTTTTAGGTGTCAGGAACAAATTCAGACTCAGATGGTTTATTTTTAAAAATACCCATAAAAATTAATTTTTCATTCAGCATTCCAGCTTGGCCTCTCTCTAATGAAGAGCAGGACATCTTTCCTTTTAGTTTGGACATGGATGTTGATGTTTAACAGGTTGTATAACTCCAGGCATTATTATTTTTCAAGCTACCAACAGCTGGAATATGCCTTCTTTAACTGTGGCATTCCAGAAACTCCTAGCTCTAATCTTGCATACTGAGACAAAAGCTCCGTGTCTTTGCATTAACTCCAAGTTACAACTCCTGTGGATCTACAGAGGCAAGGAGTGTTAAAATTAAGGTTACCATGTCATCTGGTCTAATTAGGGACAGCTTGTTGCCTCTTGCAAGACACATTTGGTTAGTTGATTTTTTCTTTTTAATCCTCCCTTCATCTATCCTACATATATCTACACATAGATTCATGAGGTATGTTCTCATCTACACACATATGTAAAGGTCATATTTATACTGTCAGTATTTGACACATCATAGCCAGGAGTCGTTTCAGTGCAGGATCTCACTGATCCTTAGGTATTTGTCACTGAGAAGGTGGCTCTGTAATGAGCACTGAGTTGTCCTAGGTAAGGCAGACAAATGCTGGCAGAAATGACATATTATACCTCTTCAAGCTGGAAAAGATGAATACACAACTACAAATTGAGCAAGACACGACTGAAAGCATCAGACCTCTAAGGAACAGCTGTAAAACACAAGGCTGGAAGTGGAAAAACTTCTAATGCAAACAAAAAGAACAAATCTGAAACTAACCTGATTTTAAACCCCCCTGAGTCGCCTCAGAAAATTGAACAGGGTTATGTTTGCACACTTCACTCCAGGCAGCATGGTGAGGACAAGAGCAGCTGCCAGGATTAACCTCCCTAAATCCTGCAAGATTCATCCCACTAAAGCCCATTTAGCCAAAGCAAAACAAGTGAATTTTTAAGAGTAATGAGCACTCTTTCAATCCCCACCCACCCCTGTCCTTCAGGTTTACAGCTGCATTTCTTTCCATCACACTCAGAATGCCCACTGGTAGAAGATGGAAAGCGAACAGCCAGCTAAATCAACAGCTCCCTGTCGTCAGGGAGCTCGATGACACTCCCTGTCATAGAGGAGTGAGAGAAGGCACATCTCCATGGCCATCCTTCACCCCAGCAGATGCCAAAGGCGGCAGATGGCTGGAAGGACAGCGTCTCAATTCGCTTTTGATCACGGATCCAAGCTGGGAAGAGCAGCTCGGCCCCGGCACTCCTGCGATCAGATGCAGGAGCTTTGAACACTTGGTGGTTTGACAGCGCTCATCTCTCTCTCTCTCCTCTAACGGATGTGAAAAGATGGATTAAGACAAACCTGGTGCCAAGCTTTATAATGCAATTCTAATGACATACGCTAGAAATCAATGTTTCTCCAATGCCCTGCCATTTCCTTGGATTTGCCAGCAGAGTGGAAAGCAGATATTCAATACTTGACACAGATTACCTCTGAATGCCAAAATATATTAACAAGTATATTCTGTTGGTGTGGGGTACATACACAGTTTCTTGTGTTTGCTATAAAAAACACCACTGTGTTAAAACAAAGAGAAAACAGAAAGCGGAAAAAATCCAGCAAAAACCCAAACACCCAGCTGAACTCCACAGCCCATTGCTAAGCTCAAGTGTTTTACACAGAGGCCTGACACAACCATAGATGACATCAAGGAATTCTTGGCTGGCCTGATTGAACGTGTTAGTACCTTTATTTCAGCACATGTAATTTGTTCTTCCCCACCTCGGTCATGCCCCTTCCTACATGACATGCTTTGTCTCACTTCTAAGAACAAGACAGAAGGTTTTTCTTTGAAAGAATGCTGCTGCCAGCTCATCTACTCTCTGGGGTCCAATACATCAGAGGGGGGATGAAAGGAATGTAAATTTTCCTTAACCTATCATCCCCTCTGACTCCACAAATCCAGAATGTGCAAACCTTTTCATTTCTCCATTAATTTGGGGATAGAGCCACAGGAGTCCATCACGTAAAAGCAAAGGTAGTTTCTCCAAACAGGATGCCAACTCCCATTCCAGCATGAGGGCTACGTTAGGAGAACTGCTCCACACTCAGTGGGTTTTGAGAGCGCTGCTGAGTCAAAAACACAAACAGATGCACACTGCACAGGTGTGCACAACCTTACAATTCACACAGAAACAGAATTAAGCCATCCACGAGGTTAATTCAGAGAAAAGGAGTGGGCAAGGAGGGAAGCTGAGGGTGCTGCTGCAGGGAAAACTCTAAATCCTCCCACTAAACTCTTTCGTAAAGATTGGCAGCAATGGATCATATACACCATCAGGAAAGAGATGTGGAACGTACCAAGAAAAACATCAGCATTGCTGACAGCAGGAACTAGGGAAAACCCACTGGCAAAACAGGCAGCTTGGCTTCTGCAGCCTACCCTCTGCTTTACATGAAATGCCACCTTCAATAATAGTTCAACATTTATGATTCCACATCTATACACATACCTGGGCAAGCACAGGTAGCTTTTTCAGCTATCCAGTAAACTGAGGCAGGAAACAGAAATGCCAGGGATGGGTTGTTTTTTGTATATAAAACAAATTTTGCCAAGGATATTTATGTCTGGCAGAAGGGAGGCAATGCAGAAACTGAGAGGGACTTCACTGATAGAAGCAGGAGAAAAGTGCCTCAATATTCAGCCTCTTGTCATTACATCCCATTAAGCCAACCTAGCAAGGGGAAATGTAACAGCAAAGTTGTGGCTTGGTATATATATTGTATTTTCCTTGGGTTTATATATTCATATACAGCAAATATTAAAAGGAAATTTTTCTTTGGCATTTCTTAACATTTTCACTAGGAAAACAAGGCTCTTTTTTGAAATAGTGTTAGCTGATCAGTGGCAGAGGAAAGGAGTGGTTCTGAACAGGGCTTTGCATTTCCAGTTTTCCTTTGAAAGTCTGACATCTGAAACATCACTCATCTGATTGCCAGGAAGTAAAAGTTCTGTATGAAATGGTGCAGCTGTAGGATTACTGTGTAAAAACTCAACAGCAACTATTTGCAAATACCAAAAATCTAACACCACTGTGCTCCATAACTGTTGACATACACTGAATATTTATGGAGGCATTCATCTATAGATTGCACTATCCTTTATGCAAAGTGGGGGCACAGCAAGTCTGAAAAGGAAAGATATTTCATTCATAACTAACGCTGCATCCCTGGAATATTTCAGCTCCACTGTGGGACACATCTCTGATGTTTTTTCTCTTATGCTGATTCAAGTAAATTGCCTGGTGTTGCATCCTCATTCAGTCCCATCAAACCACCAAACACACATGGAAGGCAAACAGTCTCAAAATGCATTGGGGATCTCAAAACACAGAGATTCACACAACCCAGTCAACTTCCACAGCAGCTGGCCACAAAGACCCTCTGAAAATGCCAGACTATGCCACGTCACCCTGTTACGGGAGAAAACAAAAGTCCTGTCTAGAAATATAAGGCATGCATGAACTCCACCTTCATATGAGGGATCCTGCTATCACCTTATTATTTAAGCTTCTTCACATCTTCTCTTATTTAAGCAATCAATTCACAAAATACCCCAGTGGGTGAAACAACAAATAACCATAATAATAATAATAATAGTACTAGTAATAAATACGGAGAATAACTCCATGAAATCTGAAACTCAGTAGGCCCAGCATTCACCAACTTCCAGCCCAGAGCTCAACAGCACTAATTAATAATGTTTGAAGACCATTCTCCAGACACATCTCTCGTGATAATGGCATCTGCTATTCGGTCTGAACATACACAGATATTCCCCATGGGCAAACCCCCTAGGAGAAAAACAGGTATTTGATAACACCCTAAACTGCAGAACTAGAACTGCATTTCCTCGTCAAAATGTAAACCAGACAGGGTGATCACTGACAAGCTGGATCAAGGTTTATACTCAGTGTTACCAAATCCCCACCACACTGACATGGAGGGCTGAGGCTCCTGACACCGGGGGTAGCCATCCCTCTGTACCTCTGCTTTCTGCTCTCCTTTGTTGCCTTGGTGAGTTATGAGCTCTTTGTAAAGGCCTCTAGTCCCTCAGTAATTGTTTGCCCTGCATCCAGTAGAACATAACCTCATCTCCATTTAGACACTGGAACATAACTTTTATTCCAGTGTGTGTAAATGAGTACTGTATGTGCATAAATCCTGCAGGCAGAAGGAGTCACTTCTCCCCTCAGATCCCTTCCCTTACCAAAAACCCATCATGACAAGAAAGATAGAATGGTAAATATTTTAAAAATTGATCTTTAAATGCTTACAAAAAATATAACGAAGATATCTCAGAATGTTAGAAGTAAACCCAGTTGCCCCTGCAAGCACACACATGCAGACCTTAGAGCTTGTATCATATTCATGGCATGCAGCATAACCACCAGGGAAAGCTTTATTAGATGAAAATAAACCTGTTGTAAGAGATTGCCTTGCAATTATTCTGCTGCCATTGTCCTGGCCAGGCACTGATGCAGCTTTTCAAATTAATATGCTTAGTTTTCCGAGCAGGAGATCAGAATAACGGAATTCTATGGGGAACTCAATTACCAAAGAAAATGATTGCCTGAGCGTTCAAGAAATTGGAACTACATCTAATTGTGAATAGTAGATTATTATCCGGATTATGGACGGCAGTTTGAAATCAATTCAGACACAGAGCTACATATGCCTCGAGGATGGTATCTGCAAGATTTGTAGGGCTCCTCTCCAGCTCGGAGGGGCTCTCAAACAGAAAACTAAACTACCAGTGTGGGTTTGCCGGCTTCCAGGCAGGAATGCAAAAAGCCAATATCCCTGCTGAGAAGATAAAAAGCAGAGAACAGCAACAAAATCACCAAGGGAGCTTCCTTGGAATTTGCTCCTTCCCTATTCTGTATTCCTTTGGTGTGGATGAATATCAGCATGTTCCTGCCTGGTTGGGTTTTCTGCTGCTCGGAGACTGCTGGTGCGTTCAGGTGGTGGCTGTACATCAAGGGTGGAAGGTGAAGGCACCCTCCTGCCTCTGAGCTCTGCTGTAGCAAACAGATGGGCTTAAGTGGTGGAACAGGAAAGCAAGAAAAACAGGGCTTAGGCCCAAGAAGTTTCGATTCTTCAGAAAGTAAAACAGGACATTTTTTAATAGAAACAGATCTGATGATTTTGCTCAATTTCTCTCTGACTATAAGCACGCACTACAGGAGAAAAAAGATTACAGCACTGAGGGAGCATTTGAGAATTACAGCAAACATGAAAGGATACAGGATCTATAGGATGCACACTGAGTAAGCATCTGACGGAAATGATGCACGAAGTACACCTTGAAAAGTGGCATCAAAATGGTACAAAGACTAGAGAAGTTGTTGGGAACAGTGCTGGAGTTCAGCCAGTGGGAATAAGGCTGTAACAGCAGAGAGGCAGCGTGGACAATTCAAGACCTGCAGGCACTTATGTGCAGATTTCACACAAGAAAAATACATCTGTGGCACCAGAAAAAAAAAAAGTAAAAAACAACCCAGGAAATCAGAAACTGATTGGAGGAGTAAATTTGCTGCACAGGAGAACACAGCGAGAAAGCAAAGACAAAATCGCAAGTAAGAAGTGAAGAATCAGGGGTTGCTTGGGGATTTTTTTGTTTGTTTTGAGGATGTTGTTTGGAGGTTTTTTGGCTTTGTTCTGGTTTGGGGGTTTTGTTGTCATTGTTTTGTTGCTGTGGAGTTTTTTGGTTTGGGTTGGTCGGTTTTTTGTTGGTTTTTTTGTGAAAATACCATGAGGCAGCTGGGCAGTTTTGCAAGCAGAGTCTCTCTAGAGGTGGAGAAAGACCTGTGTTAGTGCCTGGTGAGGCAGCCACAGCAGCTTCCTTCACACAGATGGTTTCAAGCAGAAAGAAGCTGAGCAACAGGTGTGCAGAGGAAACACCGAACCCACTTTCTGCAGGGAGACTCAAGAACTGAACTTATTTAAATTCAGAAAATAAAGTCTAAGAGGGCATTTAGTTATTTCCTACATACACATTACCAAGGAGATAGAATAAATTTCCACGGAACAAAGAAACAAAAACCCCCAAACTGAACTTGTTCACTACAATGCTGGCACCAGAGCAAGAGCAATGTAGGCAATGAGGAGACTCAGACTGGCAATGAGAGTTTCTTAACCTCCCACAACTGTCCTCACAGAGTAAGAGGAAAAACAAAAGTGGCAACCTAGCACTCTAAGGCAAGGCACAGTAAATTTTACAGAAGGGATTACACAATACAACAGTTTGCAAGAACAGAGGAGAAAACTAGACAGCCCTCTGCTCCCCATCAGGTGACAGCTCAGATTTTTCCATATAAAAGCACTTCTACCACCACCACACCAGTGTTGTTCAAAGAAAAGGCAACGCTGCCTCATAATGTGGAAGCCCTCAATTCACTGCTCACGCTCATTCTCCTTAAACATGCCTTCAGGATAACCTTTCCTACATCACACTTCCCCATCCACAGTTAGGAGTTCGTTCACAGCTGGGCAAGATGCAAATGCACTTCAGTACAGAGTCACTGACCCGTGTAGCTGGCAGGAAGTTAAACACCACCCAGCTGCTCACTCACTCTGCCCCACAGCAGGATGGCACAGAGAACTGGGGGGAAAAGGGTAAAATTCGTAGGCTGAGATAAAGACAGTTTAATAGGACAGGGAAAAGAATCATAATAACAATAAAATAAGAAGAATATACAAAACAAATGTTGCACAATGCAATTGTCCACCACCTGCTGATCAATGCCCAACAGTTTCCCAAGCAGTGGCCTTGGCCAGCTTTCCTCCTGGTTTATACACCAAGCATGGCACCATATGGTGTGGGATATCCCTTAGGTCAGCTGTCCTGTCTCCTTCAGCTCCTTGTTTCCCTCAGCCTGCCCACTAGCAGGGCAGCATGAGAAGCTGGAAAGTCCTTGACTTCATGTAGGAACTGCTCAGCAATAACTAACACATCAGTGTTAGGACGAGGTACTCTCACCCTAAATCCAAAGCACAACACGATACCAGCAACTAAGATGATGATGAACCCCATCCCAGATAAAACCAGGACACTCACCCCTTCCAGAGACACTTTCCAGACTTGCCTTAGTACTACCAAGACAACTTGTCAGTAACTCACTCCACCAGCCTTTAAAACCCTTCAGAGAGAGCTTCATTCTTTTTACACACCTATAAAAGGTGAGTTGTGACCAAGCACATTTTGTATGCACTCTGGCTCCAGGTACTTTGGCCAAACCATTTCAGCTATATGGCTTTCTGACACACAACTGGTGTTACTCACATGTTTTGAAGGTTACTGCATTGCCTGCCATTTCTCACTGCAGAGAAAAATTACTTGAGCCTTGAGACTTCAAACTGAGTGCCTTCTCTCCAGAAGGAGAGGAAAACTTGTTCATGAAGTTATTCTACAGGAAATGTGTAGTTCAAGGCAAGTTGGTTTCATTTGCTGGGGTTTGTTTTCTATTTAATTGCCGATAGATAAAAAAGCTAGAGACCAGGAATAGGATTCCTCAAGTTCTGCTTTTATTTCTACCTATGCCCCCAGTTCCGTCAGCCATGAAAGGAGGAAGAAAGGCTTTCACTGGATGCATAACCAGCTGTGTGACTCTGGGGCAATCCCACCAAAGCGCCTCACATCTCAAATCCAACATGGCTCGTTCTACTCCACGTTTAATTTTTAAAAAGTTATAAACGTGCTGTTGTCTGGCTGGAGCTTAAGGGGAACACAAAGGAACTCATCGGCAATAAAGTGCCAGCTGCCTCCCTGTGGCTAAGTTTACCACAGTTTAACAACAAACACTTTTTATATAATTTATGGCCTCTGTATGTTAATCCTCTTCAGGTAGATACTTCCTGAAGAAGACATTTCTAGTCCTTGTGCACAGAAACATAACAAGGAAATGCTGTTCACCAAATAACAACAATATATATGTATTTATACAAGTATGTTTATGTAGATGAATACGTGCAAATCAATATATGTACAAAGCATGCATACATAAACATAAATATAGAAATTATATAAAGATATAAAACAAACATGCATATAATAAATACAAATAATATATAATATAAATACATGAATGATTATTAATAAGAAATATA
>VYZT01054962.1:36746-67947 GCA_013400735.1 Pomatostomus ruficeps | reverse complement strand
AAAAGTTTTGTGTTTTTTTTTTTTTTTTTTTTTTTTTTTTTGGTCTCAATTTCATTTAGCATCCCCAGTAGAAGAAATAAGGAAAAACATATTTTCCTATTCCCTCTTTCATTCTATCTCTCATTGCATACAACTTTCTAGCCCCATTTTCTACAGGCTGTAGAGTCACAGGCTATCAACTTGTCCTGCCACAGTTATAGCTTCTTCTCTTATGGAAGCCATTCCACTTGTTTGATCAGCCTTATGCCATTTTCTGCATTTTTTCAAGTTCTTCTTTCAGCTTCAAATACTTGAAGATCAGCTAAGTAGAACTGTGCGTATTACCCATAGCAAGTTGCACTATGGCTTTAGTGACTTAGTGGCATTTTGGGTTGTTCTCTGTTTCCTTCTGATAGATTCTAGCACTTCATTTTGCCTTTTAAGCACCTCTGAGTATTGATCTGAGATTTGAAAAACTATCCCCCAATTCCTCTTTCTAGACCAGAACAACTAGAAATACACAGATTAAAAGCTACTCTCAGGTTTTATCAACACTGAATTTAATCTGTCATTTCATTGCTCAGTTATTCAGCATTGCAATGTCTTGCAACTCTGTTGCCAGTCTCTGTCCTGATTTTTTTTTTTAGTTGTAGAAATTAGGAAAAGTTTAGAAGTGTCAAACATTCACACATACTGCTTGTGCTCATTCTTCAGTGAATATAATAAAGTTCAGGTGAGTTTTTTCTAGTTTATCGTGTATGGATTTACTTTATTACTTTATTCTAAAATCTATTCTACTGGCTTTCCAGTCTGACATTTTATAGTCATACCCAAAAGGGGGAAAAAAAAAAAAAAAGAAGTAAAAAATCCTCGTAGCAATCATCATTAGAAAGGAAAATTTGGTCTTGTTTTTCTCCTGTGATCATGTCTTCTCTCAATGCTAATACAACACACTGAAATCTATAGGCACTGAAGACTGTTTGTCTGGTTGAGCTCTTCTAGTGAATCTGAAAAAAATGGGTTTTTTCAGAGTTTAAGGCATTTACAAAGTAATTCCTCACACTCTCTTTTGGCCCTGTGTTGTCATGCTTTTGCATTTAAATTCCCAGTCTGGACACAAATTACAACTTTTTAATGATATCTTTTACTGCAGTTAGCTTCTACCTTTTTTTTCTGTTTAAAATCTTAATCATGGGTGTTCTTTTTACAATAATACTCTTTGGGGCCATACAAAATCATGGAAAGAAGAGAGTAAGCCAAGAATAAATCATTGATGCACCACACCACCATCTAATGTAATGGCTAATGTAGACATACTGTTTAGTTTGAGTCTCCTTCCTGTGATTTAAACACTACCCATGATAACAGCAAGCATTTTGTGTCTTAAGTTTTACCTCTTCCTTTGCTTTTATAAAACATCCTTGCTTTCTCTTTTAGAAATTCTTGCCCTGCAGGTTTTATGTTTTTAATGTGTTCCCTCAAGGATGCAGATAATGAATATTTTACCATGACTACTATAAAATGGCTCTTACAGGCATTATGCCTTAAATCAGATTCTTCACAGCTGCACCATTTACCACAAAAAACTAAATAGAGTATATATATATATATACATATATATATATACACACATATATATAAAATAAGAATTTAATTAATTGGAAAAAATAATTTACCAAGTGATGGAATATATCAAAGACTGAGCATTCCACATTACAAATTAGGTATAAAGTCTGCTAAAATTGTAGAACATCCTCAAAGGAAAACATTTTTAATAAAAGCAGTTACACATTCATCTACTACAGGCAAAATCTTAAATCCATCATAAATATAACTGCTATTATTATATGATGGAACAGTGAAAAGCAGATGGACCTTATTTGCAATAATGTAGCTGGGCTGAAGGTATTTTTCTGCCTCTCTTCCTGCATTAATAATGACAGGTGGTGTTGAAGATAATTTTAACCAGATTATGATGAGCTGTAGTTCAAATTCAAAGACTTTTTTTTCCCAGCTTCTCATGCTTGGTATATGACTGAACATACTTTTAAATGCAATTCTTCAAAAACAGCATTTGAAGATATGTGTGTGTGGGAGCTGATGAGGTGCTTGCCTTTTCTGAAAAGAATTCTTTGAAAAACTTAAAAAGGACATATTTCAAAAAAAGGTTCTTCTGACTTTCATGTGAAGATATCTATTTTGATATGAAAATGCTTGTAAATGGGATTTCCAAATAGCAGATTCCCTCCTTCTGAAAAAAGGATCACAAACTAGATGGAGAACAAAAAAGAATCCTGTGCTTAGTTTAGACCTTGCAGACTGACAAGGTAGTGCATTAATTGCAATCTGCAAGGCAGTGTTTCTTCTTTTTAAGAAGAAAATAAGTATATACATTTATGTGGTACATGGTTTACCTCACAGCTTAGTGAGTTACCTTCAAAGCTAGCACAGCCCTTGAAGAGAATTTCAGTTTCTTACTCACATTCTTTGAGTTTCACCTTCTGTGTTATGTGTATTTATGCATATGAATGTATGCAGATATATGCAAATGACTGTATATGTTCAAACTTTCTGTAGTTGTTTAACTGTATGTAGTGGGAAAACAAAGTACTGTGGTGCTTAGTTTATAACTTAAGTAGGCAAAGAAATGCTTTGTGAAAGGGTTAATACTCATAGCAGCCCTATTCAGCTGAATGAAAATATATATTAGTGAAATATTGAATAGAGAACTTGTGCTTTCTGTCATTTCTTTGTTATGAAAAGTTTCATTTTATGAAAAGTGAAGTGTGTTTTCAAACTGCAGATATAAATAAAACAAAAAAAAAATGCATTGAGGCCAGTCACAAATTTGTTTTGAATGACATCTGAATTACCAGGCTTCAGTAGTTGGAAAAATGGTAGCTACAGGTATTTATTTGATCGTTTGAAACGACTGCTGGAGAAAAACAGTATAAAGAACAGTGGCAATTGACCATGTACCCACTCATAGAGTTGAATAATTATCACTTCTGTGAATGTTTATTTATTCTGCCTATTAAAGCTAAAGTTTGATGCAGTTTGATTCTGGCATCTGAAGTCCCTCTGCAAAAGTTTATATCTCTGCAAATACATTAGAGTAATAACAAGGTGCTGCCTCAGCATGTGCTTGAATTCAGTTTTGTCATCAAGAACCTGAGGGAAAGCTGGTGGCCAATTCCACCGGAGCCCAGATTCCAGGGAGCCCAAAGCTGCGGCTAAGGTCGGGCTCCTCCTTTCTCCTGTTTGCAACCAGCTGACTTTCTTTGCCAACTGTTTTGTTCAGCTGAATCCTCACCCATACTTTCAGCAAGCTTTAAATCTGGTTAAAAATGCAGTTTAAACAACAATGAGTCACATCAGTAGTTTTTATCACTTGGGCTAGGGTTGTACATAACCATGACTTCAGAAAATCCTTAGAACACTCATGGTAATGCTTGCCCTTTTCAATGTGAGCTCACTGAGACCAATGAAAAAATGATTCAGAAAACAAAGACATTTCTCCCAAATCAGTTCCTTGTCATAAAAAGGATGTGCATAAGACTCAGTTTTTTCTTTAAAAGCCTCATAGCATTTGAGACTTGTTCCAGTCCAGTATTTCAACTTGGCATGAAGTATTAGGTAGATCTTTGCAACATGCTGTTAGGTCTCACATGCATAGTGCAACTGCTTTGCACAGTAACCATTTTCAGACTTCGGCTTTGTTAGTTAGTGCAGATATCTGCTGCTGAATTGAAAAATTTGTCAGATGACATGCTGCATGTTAGGTTAAAATTTCAGCCTTGATTCTCTGATATTGTTATCTTGGTTCAATCAAATTCAATAAATCCCACTAATTTAACTAAACCACTAAATGAAGTTGTGCAGCTACTTTTATTGCAGTTTAAATGAGGCATTTTTCAATGTAGCATAAATTGGAATCTGTTTAAGCTAAACTGAAACAAACTGCTTTTAAACTAAGTTATACATACACAATGGAGTTTAACTAACTCACTTTATGAGAAAAGCTTAAATAAATAACCCACAAATCTCTTGTGTGAAGAAAACTTTATTCTTCCTATACAAAACTGATAAAAGATTAATAAATATGGTTTCCAGTTTCTTAGTAGAAAAATGCAAAAGACATTTGACACATGGTAATCAGAGCACATCTATACTTCACTGAAATATATCAGAAAGAAAGTAAACATATGAAATAAAAATTGGGGTTTGCGAGGTTACAATAGTAAGTGTAAACACTAAAAAAATATTTTTTTGAGAAAATATAAATAAATTAATCAGGTCTCTGAAAAGCAAGTGCTTGTATCCTTAGGGAGGGGTAAGAATAAAATGTACAAAATATCTTGATTCAAGTGATAGATTCTTCACTGTAATGAAGATGGTGGAACTGCAATGATTTATTTATATTATTGTTGTGGGTTTAGTAGTGGGGAGGGGGCCATAAAGATGGCTCCTGTGAGAAGCTTCTGGAATTCTTCACCATTTCCAGCAGAGCCAATCTCTGATGGCTCTGAAGATGATGGACATGCCACTGGCCATGTCTGGGCCAATTAGAAAGGTTGGTTATGCCTCTGTGATGACATATTTGAGGAAAAATCAAAACGAGGTGTGCACACAGCTGCCTTTAGTTAGAGAAAGAGGAGGATGTGAGAACATGTGAGGGAAAACAACATGGAGACACCAAGGTCAGTGGAGGAGTAGGGGGAGGAGATGCTCCAGGCTCTGGAGACGAAATTCCTCTTCAGGGCGTGGTGAGCCCATAGGGAGGCACCTGTGTCCCTGCAGTCCATGGGATCCACGAGGGATGCNGAGTAAACCCACACCATAGAAGTTCACAGAGAACTGTCTCTCGTGGGAGGGACCCCACAGCAAATGCAGAGGATAAAAAATTCTTCTCCCTAAGCAGGGGAAGAAGATCCTGAAAATGGAATGACCTGGAAAAAAAATCCCACACCCTGTCCCCCTCGCACTGTTGGTGGGAGAGAGGGTGGGGTGGGGAGAGAAAAGAATGGTGTCTTTTAAAGGTTTAGTTTATTTCTCATATCCTCGTTCTTAATCTTGTAGTAATAAATTTCACTTTGTAACTGAAGTTGAGCCTACTTTTGTCCTTGGAGCATTTTCTCCCAGTTCCTTATCTCAGCTCATGGACCCTTGTGTTAATTCCCTTTCTTTTCCCCCTCTCCTTCCCTCCTTTGCCCAGCTATGGCAGGGGAGGGAATGAGTGAGCGGCTGCCGTGGGTGCCTGGCACTTAGCCAGGGTCAAACCACGACAATTATCTAGTGATCTGCCATCTTCTAACATACTATTAACATTTGATTTCTTTCCTACACAAACCTGAATATGGACTAACAAATTTTTTAAGGCAAACATTTAAAATAAACTGTTAATATTCTTCAAGCATGTGCCTCGCTTATAGCAGACTCCTGAGTAAAGAGAGACTTAAGCACATACTTATGGACTTCTTCCAACTGGGATTCTACACCATTGTTATCTCTAACTATGTAAGTACAGGTTGTGTGTTAGTAAACTATGACTGAAAAAAAGAAATTGCTTTTGACTTCAGAATAACAGAATACTTTGGAAATATTTTTACTACAGCAACCTGAGGCCTCTTTGTGGACAAGAGGCATTTGGAGTTGTATAGCTCTGTTGCAAAAGAACATTTTCTACTGGTATAGATACCAATCATGGATCATACTTATAGGGAAATTGCATTGAAGTCACTTTCCTCAGGCTTTGATATATTTTTTTTATATCTGACTTCACTGATCTCTTCTCCAGCAAACAGCTAACACATTTATTCTAGGCAGCTCAACAGCACTCTCACATGTGCCAAATGCAGTGATGTGGATGTCCTCATTGTGACACCAGGAAAGGAGAAAGGAAGAAGAGATGCTTCACAAAGAAATCACAAACGCTTCATGTCTGGGGCCATGGAGTTGTTCAGGCATCATTCATGACTTAGATTTATCTTGAAGTCTTCACTTGAGAAGTCCTGTCCTTGATGTTGTCTTGTCAAGCAATCCAGGTCTTCTGGAGTTGTTTACGTGAGAAAAGCCTGGAGGAAAAAGTGATGGACAGCTCCTCAGCAAGAGGAGAGTCTCCCCTTCTGAAAGAGGAGCCTGCCCTTGAAGAAGCATGGACCAGGGCAGGTAAAGGCAGGATTGTGGCTGTATGTTATGATTGCCCTGTAAGACTGTATCTTAGGGCCTGAGGCCATAAGTAAGATCACCAAGAAATTTTAGTTGATTAGTGATGAGAAAATGTAAAAAAATAGGTCAAGATCCCTCCTAAGTAGGTACTGTGTTTTCACAGCAGAGGGCTGACAGGGAATGTCTAACTCTTTTTTAACTGTGTGTTTTATTCAGGATAAAATGTTGCCAGAATTCAGTTATTTAAAAATAAATAAGCAGCAGCTTGAATGCAGATAAAGGTACCCAACTCAATTAGGAAGGATTTTTTTCTCCAAGTGTGAAAGCAGGCATTATCCTTCTTTGATAGAAAAACACAGCTGTGCAGTGCCGAGATACTAATGCGTTCTGCATTCAGCAGATTGTAGGGAAAACAGACATTCTTATTTTGGATACAATTCAAACTTTCAGCAGTATCTTCCAGCTTCTGAGGTCATTTGCATCACTTCATTACAATGCACACACATTGTTCATACCTTGTTATATGCCAATTGAGTATAAGTAAGTATTTGCATATTATTGCTTCACAGCTTATTGAGAGGCATTTCATTTCAGAATTTTAAATATTTAGTGACCAGGTGTTTAACTGCCAAATAAAAATAATCACATCGGCTTCTTATGAGGAAAAAGTCCAACCAATCCAGTCAGACATTCTCAGTACCAAGCCAGTGAAGTGTGTAAAAATATAGTGAGCTAAATTCTTTTCTCATTTAAAACAACATAAATGTGCAATTATTCCTCTGAAGCAAAATGTACACCACCAGATATATTTGATTTTAATTAAAATTAGAATGTGGACTCTAGCAATCAGTATTAGTGATGTTTTATATTAAAACACAAATACAGTGGATGAAATCACTAGTCATGCAAAGAATAAAGAAAACAGACGAGAAAACATACTTTAAGATTCTTTTCCATTTTTATTTTAGTCTTTTTCCAATTAGTCACATTTCATATTTGTTCTGCTTTGTTTTCAGTAGGATTTGTTTGTTTATTTGTTTTTAATTGATAGTTGACTGTTAGGCTCTTTAACATGTTCCTAAATGAAAATAGACTGATTTTCAAAGTCATAAAGCATCTTCTGCACTCCTTGATTCAGTAGCTTTCATTATTTGACCATGGGATGACTATTAAGAAGAATATAATGGGATCATAAAAAAGACAGATGTTGCACTGGGTTATGTCAGGTAAGGTGTTTCCACTAGGAGTAGTGAGGTATTGAAGCTGTTTTGTAAGGCATAGCTGAATTTTGATAAAAAATACAGAGTATAGGCCCAGTGTTTGCATCCAAGAACCAAGTATTCCAAAATAAAAGGTGCAAACAGAAGCATTTGGGATGATCAGGAGTTTGGAGAGCTTGCAAGGAATGACTATGAGAATTCAAATTATTCTGTTGAATAGAGAAAAGATGTAAGAAAGAGGGCAAGAGGAGGCTGTTATTTTCCTAATATCTCTTCATACCTCTGTGACTTATGGTATTAGAAACCTCCTGAGCTGTAGAAAGCTGTTGCATACTTCCAGCCACCCTTATCACTTTATGTGTACTGTGAATAGTATCATAACCTCATGTCTGAGCTAAGTGGCCTGAAGTGTGCACATAGTAATTGAGATTTCCATGCATCATATATTTGTACAGTGGCATAATTATGTTTTCTAATTTGTCCTCTTTTGTTTGGCTTCCTGCTTTGTATATTAGAAAATAATTTAAATTTTCTCTCTATCTTTCCATTGTTATTGACTTTTTAGGTCTGCAATCATTCCAAAATCTCTTTTCTGACTAGTATCACCTAATTCAGTCATCAATGAGTTTATATAAGTCGAGATTTATTTTTTCCTTTATATGCTTTACCTTGCAGCAGTTAGTACTGAATTTCTTTCACACATTATTTATTCAAAAATGTAACTGGTTCTGGTCCTGGTATGCAGCCCACATCTATATTACTAGACCTAAAAGAATTCAGACAGGAATCACTCACTGGCTCAAGTCCATATCCTTGCATTGTTTAGCCAGGTCCCTGACATAATTTGACCTGTGCCATCGAATCATTGCCTGGAAAATTGACAAGCACCATTTTGGCCCCCAAAACAGGGCTTTTCAAATCCAGCTATACAGTAGGAAATAATGTAAGCAAGTTTAATTTTCAAATCGTGATTGCATAGCTTAGCTTTACAATTAGAAGGTATTTATTATATTAAAGGAAAATCTACTTAAATCTGTTGGATTTGTCCTATTTCTACATAGAAGCAAAAGACCAACTGCTTAGCAGCAACTTTTACTGTGGTCCCACTCAGATTTGCCTTTATGTTGCCAAAAGTCTTGAACTTTCTCCTCAGATTTTCATGATTGCAGCTCTTCATCTCTGCTCTGTCATGGGCACCTCTGCCAGCCCACGACTTTTTGGGGAACTGGTGCCCAGAACAACTGTTTGAAATGAACCAGTTGTGTAATTTCTAGCACTAGGATGAGAAAAGGATTGCCTTGCATGTCTTATAGGAACTCTTTTTGCTTCTTCGTATGGTATTTGCTACTTCTACAGCTGTATAAGGAAAATCTTTTCTATTGGTCTCATGGTTCTGAGACCTTCAGCAAAAGTAACATATGTTTTGTTTGCTTCCTTTAAATATCCCAACCATTTTAAAGAGGTTTTCTGGGTGTCAAGACTACAATTTATTTTAAGTGTCTTATCAGATGCCAATATTTTATTCCTGTGTATAGATATTCCTTCTTTATTCACGAACTTTGAAAGAGAATGATTGATGAATGGAGTTACTCTATCGTAGGTAATGATTAAAGCTTCAGCTTTTAATACTCACTCTAGATTATTTCTTTTACTATTTTAACTTAGAACACTGAAGTCGTAAATGTTTAATTAGACAAGTTTGGAGTCTTCAAACTAGGAAAGTATTCTGTTAGGTCAGCTGAGAGATAAAAGTTTGAAAATTCCTGGTAGAAGTGCTGAGGGCAGGTTTATGATCCTTTTGCATCATGATACCTTATTCTGGGCCCATTTTTAAGCTAAATGAAAAAAAAGATTTTGGTCTGAGAGACTTTTGCACATTTTCTTTCCTTTTGTCTAAATCATTGAGGAAAATAGAGGGGAGAGTGTGTGCATAAAGGAGGAATTGAGTTTTTGTAAAATAAGCAACCCCTCTTATGAATTTGCAGCCTAATAACTATGACCCCTAATGTTCTCCAAATCTTCCAAATATAAGTGGGTAGATATTTTTTTATTATTAAAATAACTTTTCTACAGTGTTTTAATCTTTCTTTTCTGCATTCAATGTTCTCCAGCTTGAAAAAATATATATGCTTAAATCTTCATCTGCTAACAAGGCATGACCTGGTTTGATATGTAGACTCTAGCCTGTATAGAGGGAATTGCCAGTTGTTTCTTGTTGGTTTATTTATATCTGTTGTTTTGGGGTTTTTTTATTATTATCAGTATCACATTTAGAACTCCAAATGTTCTATGCTTTTACATACCTGCAGTGCCAAAACATTTTAACACTTAATATTTTTTAAATTTAGAATAAATCTTACGGGCTAACATCTTGTTATTTTAGTAAGTGCAGAATAAACCTCAAACAGTCCAGCTACAGGCAATGAAAATTAGGTTTTAAGACAAACTTGATAAAGGATCTATAAGAAAGGTTGTAAAGCCATTTAAGCACTAAAATGCTGTAACTGAAAACATACTGAGAATTATTATTTTCAATATTTTTCCTAAGTTTCCTGTAGAAAGTAATTGCTTTTATAAATTTTGCTTGTCTAATTTTTTTTATTTTTCAAATGCACAGTAAAACATTCTAAAAATAGATGCTACTGGATTCATCTTCACACATCCTGTTTTCCATACATTTAGAAATTATTCATGTGTGTACTGTTGCACATAGCACAGAGAGAGCAGCTCACTGGCCAAAGGCAGGTTATTAGAACTTGATAAAGTTTTCTGCTTCTTCTATAACAAATCATTCAGAAATTCAAATTAATTTGCTGCCTAAAGCTTGCTTCTTACCTTTTAAACTTAAAAATCCAGGATCCCAGAAATCTTTGGCCTCACATGTGAAACTGAGGTTCCTTTTTAAACTAAAACTATTAGGATGCAGTGTTGTAAATACTGGACTCTCAAAAGCATGATTCTATCCATGCTAAGCCTTTAACCAGTCTTGATTAAAATTATAACTTCTGTAAAGTTATAATTTCTATATGTTCTGTTACAGTATCTAAACTACTGTATAATATCCCATCTTCCAGCAGTTATGATAAAAGTGCTCAGAAAGTTTTCCTGCGACAACAGATATTGCTCTTACACGTTGGACTTAACACGAGTCCTGCTTTAAGATGTTTGAAGTTTGATGGACAGCAACCCACAGAATATTAGAATATTGATTTTGAGAAACAGAAATAGATGTTCACATTAGCTATTTTTCTACTTCTCTCTCTACAAGAGAAAAAATACAAGGGAAAACAGAAATGTCAGCAGGTATACCTGGGCCTCTGGTAATTCATTTGCCATGTTGTGCTATTATTTATGTCTATTTGATTGCCAAAATAAAGAGGATGCCCAAGTTAGGTTATGCTTTATTTTTATTTTATTAACTCCAGCCTTAGTCTCTTGTTCCCTTTTTCTTGCTTAGTGTCATTACAGACATTTCATTTATCAGTACTATCAGCAGTTATGAAAGAGCAATAAAAATGATTGAGGGTCTGGAAGGGACTGATTTATGAGGAAAGGAGAAGGGCTAAATATGGAGTGCCTGTCTGAATAATGATTCATGAACAGCATGCTAAATATCTGTAAGTATTTTAAGAGGGTAAATGGGAGAGGAATCAGGTAAGGTGGCTCAAAGAGAGGTAACCAGGAGTGACTGAAAGGAAGTAAAGGGAAGATTTAGGCACAGTTTCCTTTATAGCCATATTTTTCTAACAGTAAAACTGCATGCAACAAGAAACAATCTCCCAGGGGTGCTTAAAGCAGCGCTGCCACTTGACTGGATCAAGTGCACCATCAGGACACTTTAAAAAAACAGCCTTTGAATCAGTCCTAGCTACAAGAGTTGCCTTTTTATATGTATTTCAAGGTGTTCTGGAGCCAGTACTTAACACCTTGGGACACCTTTGGGTCAAGTGATGAGTGTTTGGGAACAAAATCAATGTAGACACAGATGTTTACAAATTATGACATAAATCACACCTTAAATCTTAATTGCTTTCATATGAATCACAAAACTGAGAAGAAAGGAAGACTTCGCCTCCCAGTCTGGCTTCAGGGATCAGGAAATCTCAGTCCCTGGTTCCATCCTCTCCTTTATTTATGGTTATTTGATACTATGTCCATTAGCTCCTAAAAGAAGACCTAGTCACCCACATTTAGGGGTATGACTATGAAGTTTTTGAGGTGCATGATTCCTATTTTCAGCTAATTTAGCTATCATGCTTCCTAGAAAATTCTTCTGCATGAACTGCAGAAAAGCACTGAGAATGATTCTGTAGCATGACAGCCCTGGCAGTCCTTTGGCAGTTGGCCTTATATGTGGACTTGACGTATGTGTCAAGTTCCCCTGAGCAGAGCAGGAAGGGAAACTTCCAAAACCTGGTAGGTCATCTGATACTGGCCACTCTTGTCATATCACTTGCCATATGGATACTCTTGATTTGTGTAAAAGGAGCTAAGAGAAATAAAAATTTTCATTCATTCATTCCCCACATTTTATTTTCTGTTTTGCACATCAACGTTTGTTCACTTTGATTTGCAAGTTCATTTTTTAAGTTCCGCTCCTAAAAAAAAAATCTGACTGACAGCTGCCAATCATGAAAAACTGCTTCCAATAATTTTAAGTCCCAAATATCCACCTACCTGCAAAGCTGAATGACTTAGTAACACTCACAGCACTAAGATTAGGGAGAGAAAGTCAACCACTAAATATCTCACAAGAATAATAGCAAGACAAGCAGGAGAGAGGGATTTTGAATTCCAGGGATGTTGCTCTCTTCTTTTCAGAAGATCCAGCATTCTCTTGTCATTACTATGTAGAGTTAGAAAGACAGGATTACTGACTGTGTTTCCCCTACTCTGACATTTTATAACCTTATTTCTCTATTAGAACATCCTGCTGGATTTGTAGTGATCAAAAAATGCAGCTCCGTTTCAGCACCTTCATAAGATGCATTCCTCAGGAGGTGAAAGAATGGTACAGAATGGTGCCTGTGTAAAAGGAAATGAAACAGAATTGCAGAAACAGAGTAGCTAAGATTGAAGAGGACTCTAAAGGTCATCTGATGTACCCACCCTGCTCAAACAGGTCCACCTCCAGGCAATTGCCCAGGACCCTGTCTAGATAGCTTAAGAATATCTCCAGGGATGGAGATTCCACAACCTCCCTGGGCAACCTGTGCCAGTGCTTCATCACCCTCTTAGTGAAAATGTGTTTCCTGACGCTCAGAAGGAACCTCCTGCATTTCATTATGGGCCCATTGCCTCTGGTCCTGTCACTGAACACCACTGAAAAGACCCTGACTTTTTGCACCCTCCCTTCAAGTATTTATATATATTGATAAGATCATCCTGAGAATTCTCTTCCCTAGGCTGAAGAATCAGAGTTTCTCAGCCTCTCCTAATTTGACAGCTCACTTTGTCCCCCCACGGACTGCAGGTGGGTCTCTGTATCCCTCATGGACCCCATGGACTGCAGGGGGGACACCCCGCCTCACCATGGGCTCACCACAGCCTGCAGAGGAATCTCAGCTCCAGCGCCTGGAGCACCTCCTCTCCCTCCTTCTCCACTGACCTTGGTGTCTCCGTGTTGTTTTCCCTCACATGTTCTCACGTCCTCCTCCTCTAACTAAAAGCTGCTGGGTGCACACTTTGTTTTGATTTTTTTCTTAAATATGTCATCACAGAGGCGTAACCAACCTTTCTAATTGGCCCAGGTTTGGCCAGTGGCATGTTCACCATCTTCAGAGCCATCCGAGATTGGCTCTGCTAGATATGGTGAAGGCTTCCAGAAGCTTCTCACAAGGAGCCATCTTTGTGTCCCCTCCCCGCCACTAAAACCACAACAGTCACCATTGTGGCCCTTCTCTGGAATATCTCCAATATGTCCACATTTACCTTGTACAGGGAAACTGAAAACTGGACTCCAGGAGTGGCCTCACCAGTGCTGAGCAGAGGGGAAGGATCATCTCCCTTCACCTGCTGACAGTGCTCTTCCTAATGTAGCCTAACACTGTTACTTCCTAATACTGTTAGCCATCTTTGCCATGAGGGTGTAGTGCTGGTTCATATTCAGCTTAATGTCCACCATGGTCCCTCTTTTCTTAAAAGAAACCTTCCAGAGAGTCATCCTCCAGAATATACACTGATGCCTGGAGTTATTCTTCCCCCGCTTCAGCACCTTAGAACTTGTTTATCTATGAAGAGGTCAAAGTAATGATGCTCAATTTTTTAAAGACAGATACTTTTTCTTCCCCATAATTTCTTTTTACAGACTTCCTCTCCTTAGTTTGCCTTTTAGGTTTGGTCCTGCACTATAAACAAGAAAGTTCTTTTTTCACAGTTGGTCTCCTAACATATACTCATTCAAATCTTAGCATGGATCCTGCCAGTTTGGACTAGAAAAGAACAAGAACTCTCAAGATCTTTGAGCCAATCAGGAATTACTTCATTCGTGTTATTTTTAATTTCTCCAGAGAAAGCTGGTAACTGAAGGTCTTTGGATTCTTAGCATGCAAAGACTATTAACTTTCTTTACGACTGCTAATTTTGTGTCTTGCAGAAAAGACTCTCCATTACCTTTCATATTTTTCTTCTTTTACATGATACTTCTTAAAAGAACTAGAGGAATTGTTATTACCATAATAAATTATGTCTAACAGTATCATGAAACAACTTTGAGGATAATTTATTTTATCATCCAATCCTGAATCCTAAAAGCTATTTTGGACCCACATGGGTTTATATACTAGTGTTAATTACAGAACCAGGAATATATTAATATTTCCTTTCTAGAATACAGCAGTAGGGGTAGAGGTTGCACCATATATATAATCTGTGTTCATAGATATGTATGACTAATGTGGTGTACATCAAAAAGAAATCTATCCTAAGGCATTATGCATGAGTCACAGAAACCATAGTATTCTATTCAGAGTAATAATCAGACAAGAAATAACATACTCCTAAAATTTAATGAGGTCATTTAGTTAAAAAGTGTATTCTCAGTTTGTGTTAAGCTACAGACCCTATATGTGCTTGGTTCTTTTTCTTTCTTTTAAATTCTATTAAACAACCACACGCTATGGAGCTATAGATTACCATAACATCAGTTCATAACCTCAGTGACATAATAGGAGGTGTCTGCAGTTTTTGTTCTGTAGTCATGTTGCCTACATATCATAGGAATCATTGTAGTGAAAATAAACATCTCTGTAACAACCTGCCTGCCTTAGAGGTGAATAATCCTTACTGTATCTCTTTAGGTGGTAGAGACAACCTAAAAAAACAAAAAACAAAAAACAAAAAAACACTGCTTCAAAGATGGCCAAGTCCAGATACTCAAATACAAACAGGTAGGAAATTTACCTTTTAAGAAAGGTGAGGAGTCAGCAAACCTGCATCACTTCTTTCTTCTTCTTGTAAGGGAAGGAATAATACAGGAACTGCTGTCATAGGTTCCTCACAAATCACGGGGGTTTCTTTTTTCTTTTCCTTCTGGAATAGCATAGCTTCTGAAGAAAGGGTCTTTTGAATTCACTGCTTCTTTTTCATGCTGTCCCCCGTATATGTCTGAAAGAAATACCTCTCTATTTTTCCTTTTTGCTGTTGTTGTTGGGGTTTTTTGTTTTGTTGGTTTGGTTTGGTTTGGTTTTTTGTTCTTTTTTGCTGAAGTGGTGGACTGCCAATAAATTAATATGATTTTTTATGATAAACTGCAGTGACATGTTCTTTCAGTTTGGTTTGTACCTGCCTTGAATGTTCAGGAAAAGCAACTACTGCAAAATCCTGGTATTTTGAACTATTGGTGAAATTTTATGTGGGGAGCAAGTCTAGGTTTATTCAAGAACATGCTTGTTCAAACACAAATAATCCATTATAAAAGTAAAGGATTTGTAAATGTTAATCTCATCATTTCTTTCTACATTCCATAAATTTGAAAATTGTCAGACCAGAGTCTCTACTATATAAAGATATTTCAACACAGATTTTGAAGTAATAATTGGGAGTCTTTTCCAATTGTCCATTTGTGTCTTGCTTTTTGTTTATCTGGATCTCTTTAATCTATTAATGGCATAACCATACACACATGGCAACATAAATTAATGATCCTAATATTTCAGTTGCAAATTATATTCTTCACTGCTCCAGTCCTGGAGCTAGCAGCCAGTCGTGAGTTAGTTCACATTGCTGACTATTAGCTAACATTACAGAGATGGAAAAATTGGTTTAAAAACAAATGAGCAAGTTAAGCAAAACAAACAGCCCTTAAGTAAAAAAAGAAAAGAGGAAGAGGTTTTTTTCTATGAAGGTTTTCTATTTAGGCTATTAACTACCTCATAAAATAAATCTTAAGAAGTCACCTTTGTGATGTGGTGTTTGGCTATCGTTAACACTGGACATGCAAAACAAGAGGTTAATTTGAAGATATTTTGTTTAGGATGCTCTGTACTTTGCACAGTATACTAGATATACAGAATCTGATTTTATCCTGTAGCAGAAAATAAAATGCATTAACATTAACAAAGTACTTTGTTGATACTTATCTTATTGAAGAAGAGGACTTCGGACAGCTGCCAGCAGGTTTGGTAATTAACTGTGGTCAAAAAATACAATACTGTCAAAGACTCAACTTCTTTATAATGCTGGTGTCTTTTTATACCCCACAGAGATAATGACCGAGTTGCTAGGAAACTTACTTGAGTTTAACAAAGGGTAATGTAGGCATCTCTTCTATGGAAATGATGCATGAGCCAAAAGCTGTGTTACTGAAGGAGCTACTTACCATAAAATGTCTTTATTTTGTTTTACAATGAGTGGACACGTGCACTTGTCTCTTCACAAAAACATTTTAATGTATTTTACTGTCAGAGTGTATAAAGGTACCTTAATCAAACACCAAAGAGGAGATTTCCCTACGACTTGATGGAATCAGTTTATTATCAGAAACACACAAGTGTGTTCACAAACTGTGAGTATCAGTGGAAGAACTGAGGGACCTTACCTCTCTGCCTGAGTCTGTCTCTAGCAAAGTAATTCTGCAAATCTGACATTGTGTAAGCTGGAAGTTGGAGGGGAAGAGACTTATTCTTTGGTTTTTTCTTTAAGAAGGAGAGCCTTAGTTCTGAATCCCTTTTCCTGAAGACTAGACTGCTTTTGTGAGTATTTTGGTGCTGTCCCTTCACCTCTCTAGCCTTTCTCCTGCAGCTTCAAAATAGATTTTGCAGTTTCAAAAATGTTCTTGTGCCTTTCCACTCTGAACCACCACAATGCCCGGGATCATGCAGACAGCTCCAGGGGTAGGTGCCTTACCTTGGTGATGGGGTCTCTCAGATGCTGCCCCCATTTCAGCACGACCCTTACACAGGATTTAGAAAGAGTTTCTATGCAGGGATTAACCTATATGAAGGCAGGAAAGATACTGATATGCCTCTTTTCTTATTTTAGGGACATTTACCTCCAGGCCACAACTTTGCTCCGATTCATATCTATTGCCCACAAATTTAGGCAGACACAGTCAAGGTGATAATTTGACTTTGTAACATTTTTGTAAAAATATTCTAGACAGACATTCTGTATCTTGATTGAATGCTCTTGGTTTTATCCTTTTTGAATTGTATTAAAATTTGCTGTGAGCTTTCTCTTCTCTGAGTAACCATAGCAGCATAATTACCTTAGCTGCTATTTCCTTCTTCCCCTGTTATCAATATTTTTTCTAGGGGATAATAAGGATATATAAAAATAAATCCCCACATTGAAATAATATTAGGATGCTTTGCTGACATTTTTACCCTCACAGTTTTATGACCACTGGGTGTAGATTTTCTTTTATCATTGGCAGTATGGTAGCTATAACTTACACTGTGCAGGCCACTTGCACATTGTTGAGATCATAGAAATAGCATCAAAACTGATGTCTGATGCTCTTCAGCAGAACAATTTATATCTATTTCTTGCTGTCAAAAGAATAATGATATAAGTTTAAAATAACAAGTCAAAGAGAAAATGAAAACAGATGTTATGGACTACAAACTATTTACGGATTCCTGATTAGTCAATATCTGAAATCCTAGATATTCAGAATATCCATTCAGAGCATGGGTTCCAAGTTTACTGGTGAATATAATTTTTTAGTTTTAAGTATCATCTCAGAGGGAAAATTATTTCTTTAGATGTCAGTCAAGTTATCACTTTACCTATCAAACAGATCATCCTAAAGACTCTGGAAATTCCTCCGTAGAATTCAAATCACATGCTTCTTTCTGGTTTGGTTTTTTTTTGTGTGTGTTCATAATTGCTGGCATTAAACCTATGTTTAAGACAGGAATAGCTCCTTCTAGAAAAAATATTTATGCTGTGAGCAATATTAATCTAAAACAGTGGTAGGAAAGAAGTATTCCAGTCCTTGGGCATCCCAGAAAATGTAGATATAAGATTAGATCCAATTTTAACCCATATACAAAAAAAATTTCACCAATTAAAACTGTGAGAGTAATGAGAATAGCATTTATATTGTTATGAAAACAATTGCAGAACTGGGATTTGATTAGGAAAATGAATGCAACTGTCCTGACTATAAGAGAAGAAAATGAAAAGGTAGGAGAGGGAGACTTGTGAAATTTTGGGGAATCAAATCTGGGGAACTCAGAAAGGTCATCTGAAAAATAAGCAGTTTATATCACACCACCTGTACATAATGTATGCTATGCTGTTATTCAGATTTTATATGTAGGTATGTAACAGTTCTAACTATAAAGGCAATAATCAATATTGTAAATGTGATTATTGTTCAGCGATTACATAAAGATTAATTTGTGAATTTATTCAATTCTGCATTACTGAGTTTGAAAGAAGGAGAAAGAATCCAGGGATTGTTTTGAAAGAGAACTGAACTAAGAAACACTGGTCCTTCATGAGACTGACTGAATTTGTGTTGAACTCAAAAAGTCCAGAAAATAGGTTTCTTCAAATTCCGCAAGATCAAATGTGCTGCTGACTGAAATTGTGTCTAGTGATAAGCAGAAAATTGATGGGTCTGATGATCCTGTTAGACACTTTTATTTCATTGTCTTTATTGAAACATAGTCACATGTTAATTAATGTTTCTTCTCAGAGCTTTCAGCAACATTTTAACATCTGCTGTATTCAGTAGTAGTTTTTATTTGTTTCCTGCATCCAAAACACCGCAGAGATCAATCTGTGCTGTATGACATATAAACAACTACAAGGCAAAAGCTTCAACTTGATAACTTGATCAAAAAGTTAAAATTTCCTTTTATATTAATGAAATTGCCTTCAACTGAACAAAATCAACATTAAAAATAGTGACTGGAAGGCTTACATTCACAGATTTGCTAACAGATTTGGCAAGCAGAAAAAACATAGGCAGAAATAAAGGACAAATTGAAGCATAGGTCTGCTGAAGGTTGTGATGATCTACAATACATATTGAGCAACAAAAGTACAAGTTATGGCTTTAAACAAAATAATTATTATTCAGGTTCATCTGACCACAAAGGTATCATCAGACACATCACTGACTTAAAAACTCTTTAGTGACCCTGCACATGACCAGAACTGCTGTTATTTGAGGATCCCACTCCCCACCTAAGCTCTATGATTTGTGTATCTGTATTCTCCAAATAGCCTAATCTCTAACAAAATATAAACTGAATACTTTACTTGTGGCAGCCTGGGTAACCCTAGACAGATTACTTGTATAGAAAGTAGATAATCTGGATTCAATTCTTTCCTTCTTGTAACAGCATTCAAAACCAAAGTCTCCCAACTCCAGAGGGTGCCTCAGTCAACAAGCTAAAAAATCTCCACCATTTTGAAGGAGTGATTCTGCAGTGAAGAACTCAAGAGAGGGAATGTGTATAGGAGGGAACATGAATCTACAACCTTGCAAATTATGCATTCCTTTTATAAGAAAAACATACTAATTCTGTTCTGTTTGTGCATTTTGTGTTTCAAAGCCACTCACTAAAATATTGAATAACATGTTTTAGAAAACATATCCAAACCCTGATTACTTCTTTCCTGATGATCATCTTATTACTGAACTTCCCAAAGCCCTGTGGATCCATACTCTTTCCTATAGTGATACAGCTTCAGAAAGATAGAACGAATTTATCTTTAGTGTGAATAGCAAATAGCATAACACCTTGTGCTTTTTATGGAAATGCAAATTTTAGGTTGGACTCCCTCTCACTTTTACATTCAAGACCTGACAGAAAGAGGTGGATATCAAAGAGAAAGAAATGCTTAATAAAGGAGTGAATATAAGATTAACATAAGGTGTTTAATATATATAGCTTTTTTTTTTTTTTTTTTACCTATGACCTAACTATGCTTGTTCATTGTGTGAGATTTTTAGGTTACAGTTCTAGTACTTAACCCAGTAAGTCTAAATTTCATTTGTGATCAACATGCTTCAAATTCAAACTTTCACCCAACTTGTAGTCAGGCAAGTTGTTGATTAGAGCTATCACTACATAACTCAACAACTAAAGTAATGCCAGATGGTTAATCAGGCATGACATCTGATCTAAAAATCCATACTGTGATCCATAGAGTTAGCTTTTCTCACTCCTGAAACACCCCATGCAGAACTCTGTATCCACATTTCCTAGGACATATTTTGTAAACACAGAGGTAGCAAAATGAGCTCAGTGCTGATTTGGCACTACCACTCCATTAGCCACAAGTGCAGCCCAGTAGGAGATTTGCAGAGCAAAGTTTTTGATGCTGAGGCCCTGACTCTCACAGGAGGGTTCAGGGGCAGACCCCATGTCTTTAATGCCTGCAGCAGTGAGAAGTCATTGGAATGCTTCTAGAGTACATCTGGGGTTTTTTGCCCAAGAGGGCTCCCTTGCAGCATTTCTGGGCCTGCTCTGCAGTGTGCACTGAGGCCAAAAGTGAGGTGACCTACAGTCCTGTCCCAAAACAAATCACTAAATTAGTCTCACCCTTGTGATGTGAAAAACCTGGAAAATTAGGGGATTTCAAATTGAAGTCTAAAAGGATTTTTGGATCTTGAGCAAACTACATGAAATTATGTGGCCTTAGAAATGCCCTGTGGTATCTGGTTACCCCGTGCTGGCCAGGCAGCTCGGACACAGGCTGTGAGAGGAGCACCCACCTCTGCAGCGGCAACTGCATACAGGCAGCACAGCCCCAGCTGGGTCAGGGAAACCCTGCTATACTCTGGACAAGGGCTTTAGTTCAATATATGGCACCAGAATTTAGGCACATTTTATACAGAGGTGTCTCGTGTGCTATGTTATGCAACTGTGCTGGTGATATTGTCAACAGTGTGGAGCCCACTATGGGATCAGAGCAAGGCTTTTCCTCCAAAAGTAGATATCTATCATCTGGTCATCTAAATCACTCCTTAGGCCCCTGTGACTGTGTCTCCATTAACTGTAGCAGAGCCTAATAGGCCCACGTAGTGGGAAGGCAGATACTTATCACAGAAGCAGACACCTACATGAGACACAAAATTAGGTGTCTTAATCTTGCACTGGATTTGTTTCTTGAAATCAGAACCTGGCCATGATGAATCTCCCAAAGGGCTTTGTAAGAATTAGCTGAGTATTCTTGTTCAAATCATTCACATTAGGATTATGCAGATCAATGTAAACCTTTATAAACTGATCTTTTAAGAGGGAGTATATTTTGAAGTCTCTTGACTTCAGCAAGAGAATGTCAGTGTCTCAGAATAGATTCAAAAAGCTGGCTTCCCTTTGCAGGGAAACCAGATTACTTAATGCTGTATGTTACTTGCAGAATGGCGAGTTTTTAATTTACAACATGAATTTATTTTTGGTTTTGGAATAAATATGCTTATGGAATAAATTTAGGATTTTGAGTTCTACAGGATCTCAGTAAGATAGTAAATTTTAGAAATTATCAATTTGCAGAGAAATCTTGCAACCAATGAATAATTCTCCCTCTCTTTGGCTGTTATTAATTCCTCTCTTGCAGAAGGAAGAGAGTAACTCATTTCTCTGTGTGCTTGAGGGACAGATTTTTCCTCTTCTCATGCATAGACACAGGCAGTGCCTCACAGCTGAGGGGCTGGGGTCATCTTGCTATACTTAAATCACTTCTGTTAGCTTTACAGCTCTCATTTTACTCCATCCACTTCCTTTTGCTTCTTTCTGCATCACTTATAGAAACTGAAGGAGAAGATCTACCCGCTTTACAGCGACAAGAGTAGCTGACTAATGTGGAGTGTTTCATTAATTCATATAATTTTTTAAAAATTGCATTCCATGGTCCAGACATATTAAAAGCTGGATCAAAATAAGCAAATTATTGTCATCAAATCATCATTTTGAAAGTAATATTTTATTTTTTTTTTTTACTTTTTGATTAGAAAAAGAGATTCTGAAGTATCTTTTCAGAAGTTTTGATCAACCTTTCAACATGAAACAAATGTTTTTGATTTGAATCACTTTAGTAAGTATAACAATAACTAAGGTTGATTGTTAATTCCATTTTTGGTGATGAAAACCAGATAAATTACTTTTGTACAATTTCAACTGTTTTTACATACTTTCTTGATGTTAATGTTTTGCCACAGATTTAAGAATTGCTTTTCAATTTATTTTTCAAACTGATATCCATGTAGAAAATCCACATCTTTATTTTTCTAGATAAATATAGATAAAATACAATTGCATGGTTTACTGGAAGAGAAAAAAGTTTCTTTTCCAGAGTGCAATTATTTCAAGGTATTATTTTTGCACTTTGCATATATAATAGGAATGGCTAATACTATTCCTTGCTTTCAAACACTTCATCTGTGCTTGACATGGAGAAAATGTCATTCATTACATGGCTGCTAACACAGTTTCTGTTCATTGACCCCAATTATATGAGCTATCACTGCTCAGGCTTAAGAAAGCACTTAGGCACACACTTGAGTTCCATTGAAGGGACTTGTAGAATGAGGAAAGGCGGACACAGGCTTGAGTGCCTGGTAGAGCAGGGCCCATCTCACACACTGGCCCTGCCAGCATTGATGTCTCATAACACAGCTGTAACCTCATTGATTCCAGCAGGGCAGCTCATACAAATAAAAGGTCAAAATTAAGTACACATCTGAATATTGGGGGAACCAGAAGCTGGATGCCTTTGTAGGTAGCTACAGATAACTGCAAGCAAGCCTCGTCCACAATGCAAACTGGCCTCCTACATACTGTCTCAAATCCTGAGCGCTGTGTCCAACCCGGAAGGATGCTGTTAGGCTATTCCTTGAGCAGCCACTGTGTCTGCCCCTGTGGGCCGTCGTACACCATTGCACTACTGTGATGAACATCACAGATTTGGGGTTGGGATACAGGATGGAGAGAAGTCCTGGCAATAGAAGTGTCCATGCCTCTGCTTTAAGCACCTATATCTCTGTCACAGTCTATGAAGAAAACAAAGCAGTTAAAAAACATCATTCATAACTGCACAGTTCACATAGAGCTGTCAGAGCTAAGACATTGAAAACACCTCCCTGGCTCACACACTGGGCAGACTTTACCCAGTTTCCCTCATGCACCACTCACTGACAGGAGGGGCCAGAGACAGCAAGGTGCCTTCTTATGAAATAGAAAAATGGTGTCCAGGGGTGATTAAGGAAATTAAACAATTTTATTTACTTTTTTTTTTTTTCTTTCAGAGAAGAAGGGAAGCCAAGAGTGAGCATCTATGGTAAAAGAAAATGAACTTATATCTGCACAGAGTACACAGTTTTCAGACAGGCGAGGGATTTATAAGGAGATGGTATCTGTAATTCTACATTAAACCATAAGCCAAATTTACAGTATGTCATTCACTTCACTTTGATTATTCTATGGTTTTTTGCTGAAGTGGTTTTTACTCTCACATGACAGTCCATTGAATTTAACAGAAACATCCAACTCCTGTCATTCTTGACAGACTTACACATCCTTGTAGATCAGATTATGCAAAACAAACTTTCTGTCTATTATGTCACTAAGAAATCAATGCACTGATGCTTCAGGTGCATAACTTGTTGTTAAAAGTACAGCCTGCCAACAAGGAAACACATGTATGAATTATGTTTGGGCCAGCCATCATATGTAATTTTTTCCTAAACTGTATTACCTCCTAGGCTCTTGCTGCAACACTCTCATATCAGAACAGACAATACAACATCATGATTTTTCAGGGGGAACAAAGGAATTGTAATGAAAATGTCACTTTTAATAGAAACGCTCAATAATATTCAGTCTTGGTTGTTCCAGCTGAGATATTAATGTCTTGCACTTCTTTCTGGAATTCAATAACTGAGCGAAAAAGGGAGGGATCAGGGGGGTTAAAAAATACTTGGCTGTACTAAGCATATAAGGTCACTAGAATTATTGGTAGAGCTGATCTAATAGCAGTTGCTCTTTAAACATTTTTTGTATGATTTTTCAAGACAGCTGGAAGGGAACTCTTTACCTGTCTAAAGCATAAAAATGTTAACTCAGGTTTTTTGTGAGATAGAAGCTGTATCACATGGAGACCAAAAAAATTCTGAAATATTTGGAGTGAAACATCTTTGTACAGAGATTACCTGTACACAGGCACAATGATTGAAGGCAACTGCACATTAAAGTAATGGACTAGAATTGAGGAAGACCTGGTAGTCAGATATTGAAAAAAGCAGGTTTTGCATTCACCAGCCATTTTCTGCTTTAAGATGCTCTATTTGGCCTAAAAAAACACTGTAGAGAGACGTGCTTCAGAACTTCAAACCTGTTCTGTGGAGTTACGTGCCTAACATAAAAAACACAAGCAGAAATATTCACTTTCATGAGACTGTCCTGTGCATAAAATTAAGAATGAGTGCTTTTAGACTCCAGGAGATGAAATCCATTCTTGTCCTATATGTGTGATCAATAGAGTTATTTCAGTTAGAGGCTTGGGTGTGGATTAGGACAGCCTCAGCTGAAGGTGATGCTTTGGATGAGAGGAACTGACTCCTTTTCACTGCTTTCCCCTCAGCCTAAAATTGCTGAAGTAAGATTGCTGCATAAGTAGCAAATCCCCACATAATAGAAAGGAACAATGGGCAGCAGCTGAAAGGCTTTTTGGTAAAAATTTTCACATGTAGCCTTGCTAAATTTCCCTATTTTTCCACAGAAGTCATGGTATTTTTGGTTTCTTCTTTGGTTTGTTTGGTTTTTTTGATGATAGTTTCAGAATACTTGGGAAGATCAATGTTTTGCTTATTTTATTTTTTCCTTTTCAACTCTTATTGTGCCATACATTTTGATACATAAATGAAGAAATGAAAAGAAAAAATACAAAGAAAAGAATAAAGGAAATGTTGACTGAAACATTTAATCCCAAGACATTTTCTTTTTGTGCAAAAGACAAAATTACAGCACTACTATTTCTCATGTATCACTTTGTTTACAAAAATGTATCAGTTTAAAAATAAGTCTTGAATTTTAAAGTGTACATTTTATGTTTTGAAAATTAAAAGCTCGAGCTTTTTCTTTTGAAATGGTTTTTTTTTCATATTATACCCTTCAATTCTAAAAGGAAAATTAAACAAACAATACAAGGAAGTCTGAATGTTTCAAATTATCTTATAATTCAGAGTAATGTGAGTTTTTTTCTAAGGCCAAGCAAAAGCTTATACCAAAAATCATGGTAACAAGTGAAAAAATTCTGTTGGAATGTAAGTTTCTAATTCAGGCCCAATAATTTATTCAAGCTAAAGTGTACAGAATTTAGGTAAATGCCCAACAAACCATGCTTCATTCATTTTAAAAAGTCAACTGCAGGAAAATGATATTTGGGTAATGATGATAGTCCTTATCTTTTACAAATAGAGTAATAATGAAAATATTTTCCTAGTTGAATCTGAGTAAAAGGTCTCTAATCAGATTTCAGGGTTTCAAATCCTCATCTGCTGCTTTCATAGAAAATTTCTCTAGTAGATGGGGTGCAGAACAGCTGGGAAATAAATGGGTAAACCAAGGTTGGAAAACAGAGCAGCAAAGTATACAAGATTTATGAGTCAAAAAGGGAACACAAAAACATCAAACTCTTTATTCAAAAGGTTAGCTTACTCCCCTTGAGGAGGGAAGACCCAATTCAAGTCTTTGTCCCCAGGCTCTTTTATGTATTATTCACTAGAGAATTATTGCATGGAGAACAAAAGTAAGGTGCATAAATCATTGCAAGATAGATAAGGTACTTGGGAAAAAAAACCCCTGCTATTTTCAGTTTTGTCTTGCTTTGGGTTTTTTTGTTTTTTTTTTTAAGGAAGGGAGAACATATGATTGTTCATTAGACTGGTGTTGCAGGATGGCATGATGTCAGTGTTGATGATGCACTTGATCTTCACTCACACTGTATTTCAAAGATAGTTATTCTTTGGATAAGCATTGTTTGGGGTTTACCTAAAAGTTAAATAAGCAGAAAGTTTGAATGGCCTAAGCACAGAATAATTTAGTCTGAAAGGGACCCTTTGGAGGTGATCTAGCTCATTCCCCTGGCTCAAAGTAGAATCAGCACATTGCCTGGGATCTTGCCTAATGGGTTTTCCATATCTCCAAGGATGGAGCTTCTGCAAACTCTCTGGATGGTTGGTGCCAGTAGTCAGTAACCAACACATTAAAAAGTGTTTCTTGATATTCAGAGGGAGCCTCCACGTTTCAGTTTGTACTCATTGCCTCTGCTCTTGTAACTAAGCACCACTGAATAAAGCCTGTCTCAGTGCTATTGCACCTTCCCTGCAGGTATTTGTGCACCCTTTTGCCCCTAAACCTATTCTTATCCAGTCTGAACAATCCCAGCTCTCTCAGTCTCTCCGTATGTGACAGATGCTCCACTTCTTTCATCATCATAGTGACCGTATGTCCATGCCTGTCTTGTACAAGGGTGCCCAAAACTGGGCCCAGAACTCCAGGTGTGACTCAACCATTGCTGAGTAGATGGGAAAGGATCACATTCCTTGAATAGCTGGCAGTGCCATGCTAGGATTGCATTGGCTTTCTTTGCAATGAGAGTGTATTCATGGCAGGGCCTCAGATCTTCTGTAAAAATTCCTTCCACATGGTCACCCTCCAGCCTGCACTGGTGCATTTTTTTGTTCTTCCAGAGGTGAGGGACTTTGCCTTTCACCTTATTGAACCTCATCAGGTTTCTGGCCATCCCTTTTCTTAACTATATATACAAAATATAATTGTTCTCAAGTTACAGCTCTTGATCCTATGTGATTGCAACTTTCCAAGTGTTTGAAAAACAAGTGCTCTGGTGAATACCAGTGAACTCTTGCTGCAAAGTAAAAAACGGTGTTTTATTTTTCTTATTCTGATCTCAGTTGTCTCAAAATAGAGAAAATAGAGCCACTGAAAGGCTTTGAGCTTTTCAAGTACAGTATAGAGTTATGAATGTCTCCTGTTGGCTGATTTAGAATTCATATAAACAAAGAATATCTAGTGCTTTTATATTATTATATAACTGTCTGTTTTATCAAATGCAATAATAAATTGACTTGTCTGTAGCAGTGAAAATCAAGGATCAAACTGGAGTCCTTGTAATGATGACAAACAGGGTAGTCATTGAAGCAGAAATGCTCCCCTGCCCCTGTGGAATTGTTTGTACCTAAATAGCCCTGTCACCCTCCTTGGGATTTCATATTCTAGTATAAGAAGTGGTCCAGCTATGGTGGCTTAATCAATCCCATTTTGACATCAGTCTAGTTTTATGAACTCCAATAAATGTATTTCAAAAATAGATTTCTCAGCTTTAAGATTCCTCAGCTTGTTATTCCCAACATCTAGGCCAATGACAGAAGTGTATATGAACAGTATGCTTGAAATTTGTGTGAAATGAAACACTAATTGCAAAAAAGAAAGAAGTTTGAAAAAAGAGGCAGGAAACCAGTCTGTGTGCACAGGGCTAGAATTATTCATCTAATCTACCACTTTTGTAAATAGCTCTTACAAATAAAGAAACAATTCAGACCTATAAAGAACAGGTCCTCTAATGTAATTACATAGTGCACAATGCATGAAGAAAAGTAGAAGCCCTCACAGCAAGGGAGAGAGGGTGATTAATAGGAAAAGAAAGGAATGTAATGGAACAGAGCAGGAGGCATCCAGGAAAGACTCGGACTACCTGTAATCCTTATTTCGAGGAAAATAAAGCAATCTTGTATAAACAGGAAGGTGGTGGTAACAAAAATTAAATCTGTGTTTGTAGCGATTATGGGGGATGAGGGTAAAAAATGAGAATATGAAGTTCGTTCCTACCCCTTTTAAGGGACAGATTAGGAAGTCCATGAGACAGTGTGGCTAGACATAACTTGCTCACTATCAAATGTCTGGCAAACACTGCAGTGTTGCCACACAGGAGAGAATAAATTGGATATGAGCTGTCTTTTAAGGAAAATTGATCCACAACCAATATTGGGTGCCCAGTCTAAATGTAAACCCCTGCAAACTCTCTCTGTAGTGACTAGAGAGAAACAAAACTTCTTTCCAGAAGCAATTCATCCTATAATAAAAAAAAAAAAAAGAAATAAAATAAAATAAAATAAAATAAAATAAAATAAAATAAAATAAAATAAAATAAAATATTATTTATCTCTTATAGAAATCTTCAGTTAGTTCAGTGTTAGTGAAACTAAAAGGGTGGAAGAGATTTCAGCAATAAAGGCCAAAGTGATAACATGTAAAAAAAAATTGGCTTACTTTGGAACCAGAAATGGGTCACAGCAGGTTATTTATCCCTACAGCTGTCACAAGGCTGTACCTAGGAAATTTCTAACATGTTTGTCAAAGCTGTTTCTTAGTTTTTCAAGTACCTCAATAGTTCTAGATATTACCTTAAATGCAAAGAAATTGTTACCATGGGGAGTAAATTCTGTAAGGATTATTGAACACATATAATCTACTGTGCTGTAAGAGTATTTTAGGAATTAAAGACAATATGTTTGCCTCATCTTATCTGCCTCCCAAGGTACCTGTTTCTGGCCATTGACAGAGAGACAATCCAAGTCTGGATGCATTTTTTTGTCTGACTCATTATAGCCATTCTATCTTTCTAATGTTGCTCCTTCATATTCTTTTCCTAGTTAGGATACACTTCACCAATCACTTGAGAAGAATACGAAGTTTTCAAAAAGTCAGAATCAAATGTGAGGTTTGTAACACCAATTTCTACAAGGCATTATTTCAAAGAGACCAGTTTATCTACACTAAAGTGACTCCCAAACAAGAGTGACCAAGCTACCAAGGGTAAAAGTTAAAAGGTGACGATCCCTGTTGGAGAGCAAGAGCTGCTGGCTAAGCTTCAAGAGCTCTAGCAGCAGGGCAGAAACACTGAGTGTTTAGTCATACACTGTCCACTACAGATATCATTAAGATCAGTGTGACTGGAAGGAAAACATTCACTTGCTATCCGGAGGTGGCAAGAGGGTGAGAAATAATCCTAGCCATCCCTTCAAGGCTTCTTGTATTCTGATTATCCCAGCAGGGCTGTGCGAGACCAGCACCAACAGCAGTGCTCCTTCTCGGGCAGTGTCAAAATTGGCCAGGGATGGCCAGGCTTTTAGAGCACAGTATTTTTTTTTTTTTTCAGAATGAAAGAAGAGAGGAAATAGATTACAGAGCAATAAGCAGCTTACAGGTACACCTTGTCTTCCTAACACTGCCTGTTGCACTTTCTAGGAATGAATTTTCTTTAGTCTCTGATTTTTTTATTCTGATTTAATGTCCCCTGTCCTACCAAAGCAATATGTATTATGCTAATCTCTATGGAAGTTATGGATATAGGAACAGGTAACACCCATGTGCTGTAATGCACGTATCTACACAGAAATACACATAACTCTTGTTGCTATATGTAACACTGATGCAATAGTTTTTGAATATTTCATCATGTGCCCTAGCATCTCTGTCAATAGAATATTTATTATTGCATTCTTCCAAAACATTTCATCTGTTACAAAAGATGACATCCATTCAAATGCTGCACTTTGCAGCTATGCTATTAGATCAGTGAAAAATTGCATTCCAGCTGATTTGTGGAGGCAGATGTGTTGTAACCCCTGCCCCACTGAAAAGCAGAAGTGTCATGCAGAAGGAACACGACCAAGTCATAGTGTTTTAGAATAAGAAAACATTATGATGCCAGTGGCAATATGCAGTAATTTGATAAGAAATTCCTGAGAAAGTCAAGGTTTATAGATGTTTGCTGACATCAGTGGCACCAAGCGCTGGGGAGCTGGACAGAGAAATCCATTTATTTAATTTCAATGCAGTACCAAAATATTGTCAAACTGAAACAGAGTTATAAGGGGCTTGTGCAGCTTGAAAATAGAAAACAAGAGCATAGTGCTAGGAAATAACCACTAAGACAGTAAGAAAAATATTAAATAGATCCCACAGTGCAGCACAAGAGACTACAATATGCAGTACTTTATTGGTTTTAATGCACCTCAGAGGGAAGAAAATGGCAAATCAGTGAAGAAAAGGCAATGCTGGCCATGCTGGAACTTCTACAACCTTCTAGGAAACAGTATAGGACTGTTTAAATCACATAAAGTGGGTTTCTGCACTGCACAGAAACTGTTTCTCAAAATGCATAGAAGATATCAACGTGATTCCGTTCACACCTGTCAGCCCATCCAGGAAAAAGTGGTTTCTGTATGTGAACAAACATAACAAAAAGCTTAGCTGGGTAGATGGAGTGCTACAAGGAGGAGAAAAGTGCCCTATAAACACAGAAAAAGGAATATGGGAAAAGTTCAACAATGGCTGTCAGGAATGACCAAAAAGGCAAAACATTTTCTCATGCCAAAGAGTATTATACAATGTCCATTAGAGGAATCACAAACACTGCAAAGAAGCTGTTGAGATAACATCAGGCTAAGCAGGCAGCCTTTAATAACAAAGGAGCTGAGGTTCTGAGACTGAGGAATCCTGACTGGTTCAGTCACACTTGAGCTAAAAGGACTGAAAGACAACAGGTTGAGCCTCAAAGGCTTCTGAATACATTATACCACTACACATTAAAGCATTGAAATAGGGAAAACTGTCCTAGATTGGAAGCAGTGTCTCCTCAGTGGCACTAACACAAGAAAAAGGATATTATTTTGGTCATCAAAGATGAAGAATCATCTTGGTTATTAAAAGAGAAAAGGTTGAGAATTAAGATCGTTTTTTTAACTTTCCTCTCTAGTTGTATATCTGGTACCAGAAAGTTAGTTCAGAAGTTTCAGAGCAGAACTCATTTTCAGGAGTGAAGAGAATCAGAAGGTAGGAAAAAGGATTGAAGCAGGTACCTGGAAAACAGATTATGTGTGTAAACAGGTGTAATGGTAGGCAAGGGCAGTATCCTTGTAGACAAGTTTTAGTCTGTGAAACTTGTACTTTTGTCGTGGTTTTGATCCTGGCTAAGTGCCAGGCACCCACGGCAGCCACTCACTCGTTCCCTCCCCTGCCACAGCTGGGCAGATGAGGGAAGGAGAGGGGAAAAAAACCAAGGGAATTAACTCAGAGGTCTATGAGTTGAGATAAGGAACCAGGAGAAAACGCTCCAAGGACAAACCAGGCTCAGCTTAAAAGTTGCAAAAGTGAAAATTTATTACTATCTGAGTTAGAAGGAGGATATGAGAAATAAACTAAACCTTTAAAAGACACCCTTCTTTTCACTCCCCACCCCTCCCTCCCTCCCACCAACAGTGCAAGGGGGACAGGGTGTGGGGGTTCAGGTCAGTCCGTTTCTAAGATCTTCTTCCCTTGCTTAGGGAGAGGAGTTTTTTCCTCTGCTTT
>VYZT01054962.1:0-36655 GCA_013400735.1 Pomatostomus ruficeps | reverse complement strand
AATGTTGGCACCTCACCCACGGACTGCAGGTGGCTCTGCATCCCTCATGGACCCCATGGACTACAGGGGGGACACCCCGCCTCACCATGGGCTCACCACGGCCTGCAGAGGAATCTCGGCTCCCGAGCCTGGGGCACCTCCTCTCCCTCCTTCTCCACTGACTTTGGTGTCTCCATGTTGTTTTCCCTCACATGTTCTCACATCCTCCTCCTTCTCTAACTAAAAGCAGCTGCGTGTGTGTGTATTTTGTTTTGATTTTTCCTTAAATATGTCATCACAGAGGCGTAACTAACCTTTCTAATTGGCCCAAACATGGCCAGTGACATGTCTATCATCTTCAGAGCCATCAGAGATTGGCTCTGCTGGAAATGGTGAAGAACTCCAGAAACTTCTCACAGGAGCCATCTTTATGGCCCCCTCCCTTCTACTAAAACCACAACAACTTTACTCTTGTACATTCTTCTACAAAGCAAGCAAGAAGCATCAAGATGAAGCTGAAAGCTTCCAAAACATGAAAATAGAAAACATTCAGAACTTTTGTCAAACCCCTTGCTTTCCCTTAGGCAGGCTATGCTGTCCAAACTGTTATCTGGTACAGGCTGAATAAGGGAGTAGCAGAAGCAGGGCTGCCCTGGCACAGGAGGATGAGCTAAAGGGATCTGGGTGACCACAATACAAGCAGTGCCCTCAAGGACCTGGGCACAGCTCCAGGCAAGGTCCACATGGCACCCGTGAAAGGTCTTGTTGACAGACAAGAGGCAATGGATCATGTCCAAGGTCCCTGCAGGTGAACAGCAGAATATGGCCAGAGTCAGGGTTGAAGGCAAGGATATCCAGTTCATAACCCTGCAAGCCAAAGGTTTAGATGTGGTCTGCCCTGCTCCTTTGTGTCGATCCAGTTTCTTGCAGCCTACGGTATTTCGCAATAGAACTATGTTCATTACTCCAGAAATGTTTAGTTAAATGCTAGCAGTGCTCAGTTTTCTAAATGTAGAGGACCACACATTTCAGATTCGAGCTAGTGGCAGATGGTCCTACCATGCTTTACTGAATTTCTTGAACTGATGAGGATACATTATTTAGAAAAATGTAGTCAATAATTTATCACAAGTCATATGGTATTAAAAGGCCAGTGTTGCAATAGTGCACCAGAGAGCTTTGCTTTCCCTGGGTTAAAGTACACGAAAATGTGTTTTATCAATATTTAAGGATAGTTCTGAAACTGGCTAGACTGAGTTCTTATTCATGAAGTGTAACAATATCAGACATGTGGGGTAAGGGTCCTCAATGTATTCTGCAGTTTTTAATGTCAAAACAATGGCTTTTCAGTTCTTTGAGACTTTAATACAACAAAATGAACTTAAATAATTTGAAAACTGTGTAAAAGCACAGATTTTATAGTTTTATATGGTTGGTACAGATTAGTGAAGTAAAAATCAGAGAAGTTTCCACTTCATAAACTCATTCATTTTTGTAGGCAGAAAACACAGCCAAAGAGGCCTCCTGGGGTTGTGTGGAGCTTCTGTTGAGTCAATGGAAACCTCAGACTTTCCCAGAAGAGGGAAGGATTGTGGCATGGGGTGGTGCAGTTGCCATTCCTGGAACAAGTGAATAGGAAGCTGAGTGTTATGCAAAGATGGATGTAAGGATTTGCCACTATAAGGCTTCACATTTATCACACAAAGCATTATTTCTGTCATATTGTGTAGCAGCCCTGTAAGCTATATAGCAAACCCTTTACATTTGGCTAGGAAAATATTGCCTCAAAATAAGTATTTTTCTGATGCTGTGAACTGGAGCAGCACACTTCCTTACCACAGTATTACACAGAACCTGATAGTAGCTTCTTAGCATTTTTATTTTTTCTTTCTAAAGCACATTCTGAATTGTGCATGAAGGCTGTATTTAACATCTTGAAAATTAAGAACACCTAGCAGCAATTTCATACTCTAAAAGAAGTTTCTCTGTCTGGATTAAATTCTTTTCAACGGGAATTACCACTGATTGCATAAATTACTCTAGATGAAACATACTTTCAGTCACTAAAAATAAGAATAGGTTCCAGTAAAGCACATTAGCATCCCAGTGAGACTTAAAAATTGAATACAAAATTAGCTGAAGCTCCAAGCTGGTCACTTGTTAAAGAATCATTTGGTTTCTTACCTGACTGAGCCTCACCTGCCTGCCCTTCACCACTAGAAATGTTTGTTCTCTTTCTCCTACCTCCCCTCCCAGCTGAAAGATGAATTATACTTATGTGCTTAGAAGTTGAAACCACCATGTGCTGCAGCACTAGGGAAAACATTTATGATGTTAAAATATTTATACAGCTGAATTCAGTGGGATGTAGCATCTCCTTTTAAGCTAACAAGCTTGTCAACTGCTAGTTAGGAAAAAATATAAAAGATACCTTTAGAGCCAAAACCCCCTCAGACAATTTTTGTTGCAATCTTATGAACCATGTAATTCACAACATCATTTAAAACACTGTGCAATGCCACATTCCAAATACAGAACAGGGTATGCACATAAATGCATGTAGAATACACATATACTATTCTTAAGTCTCTATACTCAGAAATATTTTGCTTTAATTCTAATTCTGTGAAGAGAAAACATTTTCAAGAGAACAGGAAAATTGAGTCCTTGTCAAGGTGAAACCAAAATCACCCATTTGTTTCTCTTTATATTCTGTCTGGTAAGATTGGAGAAAGCATTTTTCTCATAGCAGCAGTCAGAGCTGGATTGCTTTGATATGTCTGAGATAAAGCTATAATCTCAGGAGTAAATTAAAGGTTAATATAGAGTATGTATTCCAGTCAGTCATATCATCATTTTTGAACTGACAACAACATCTGAAATTACTGATTTCAAATCACTAATTTAGAAAACAGAAAAACAAATCTATATGCATAAGCACAAGACCTTGTTACTGCATAACATTGCTGGCACATTTCAGCACACACAGAGTGGCAGCTCGCATAGAAAAGCTGGAAAATATCACCACTGGAAGCTAGCAAACCCCCTCATGATGTGTGCCTGTCTGTCAGACAGGTGCATATATATAAATCTCATGGTTTGGGGAACTTAACTTTCTGTGTGAGCAGCTGGGAGGAGAGAGCCTTTCTGGACAGACCCCAGAGCAAGCCACTGTCCTACTGGTTCCACAGCAGCCAGTGTCCATGTACCCTTCCCTCTGTTCCCTTTGTAAGGCAGAGTTTAAACATCATAGTCTGTGCCTGATCAGAAACACTTCATGCCCCAAGTTAGTTTCCTAAAAAGAATTAGCACAAGATTCTCAAGATTAGCTTTTCATTTTTAACTCCATTGTGTGATTCTGACAATGGGGGTGGACAGTGTTTAGTGTCCAGTGCTGCCCATGAATTTGTTTGCAGGGAAGTTTACCTATTCCATAGACCGCCAAGGGCAAGTACTTATGCAAGCTTTCTTCTCTGTGGTTTTGGACATTGCTCCCTATTTTAAATGCTGAAAGGTTGCATAAATTTTGACTTTGGGATTCAGATATGATTTCACAAAAATGTAATTGTCTTAGACCCTCCCTGAAGTTAATAAAGCAACTATTTATATATTTTTTAAAATGTAAGGATAAATAATAAGTGTACCTTCAAGAAAATGACACTCCTGAAAGTTTTACTGCAAACAAAAGTATGAAAAAATGCCTGTTTTCTTTAAAAACCATAAGGGGTCACTTGTGGGATCAATGCCCTCCAGTTCTATGTCTAATTTGGACACAAATTGGGATCTGATTAGGACTGTAACTAAATTATAAACACACAAATAAAATTCCCAGAGTCAAGTCAGATTTATGGATTAGTCTAGATTGCTTGGTGAAGTAGACTCAACCGAAAAATGCAAACAATACAAAATCCAATGTCATGCATCCAAGAAAAAAAGATGTAAGTTGTTCCTGTGAGATGAGGGAATATTTTGGATTGCATTGATGTTGGACAAAATTTGGAGGCATGAGAGATTAAGGAAAGTCTCGGTTAGATACGGTACCTCTGAGGATAAAGACAACCTATGTGTATAGAACACTGCAATTGTAAATGGCTGTGGGTCTCCTGGATGCAGTTTTGCTGTTGACACTTTTAGAAGGGTAGCAGACAACAAGAGAGCAGTGGGAAAAGAGTGATTAATAAAACGCAGCAAGAAGTATAGGAAACTCAATTTATTCAGTATGTTCACTCCAGTATAATGACCAGAAAAATCCTAGCAGATAATTTTTTAATCTGGGAGAAACCAGAGCTGCAGTAAAAACTATGGTTGAAAATTTTAGGTAGATAAATTCAAAGGTCTTGTTTATAAAATAGAAGTAATTAGCCTTCCCTAATGAACTGGAGGAGCTCTCATGACTTGAAGTGGTTGAACCAATGTTGTATGCTATATTGAATTCTGTACAGAATGTCACTGGGCAGTATCTTTGCACTTGGTGGAATGGTCTGAAGTTCTCTGTCCTGTTATGCAGAAAATCCTATTAACATTCCCCTCTGACTTTAAAAACTACATTTCTGGTAATATTAAGTTTTTTCTCCAAGTAGCAAAACACTCTGCAACTTCCTGAAACCCTGGTGGCATTTAGCATCTCCTATTTCCTTCATATTCTGTTGTCTAGTGAATAGAAGAGCAACCAAGTTCCAAAGGAGAAACCTCGAATGTATGTACATTCATAGGGGGACTTTTCTATGGATATATATGACAAATTAGGATGTACAGCTGTTTTGATGTCTTACCTAAACCCCTGAACCATTGTTCACTCTGCATATTGAGGTTTGGTCTGCAGCTATCTGCCTTCAGATGGGAAATAATTACATTTACATATGCAAACAAAATCATCTTCAGTAACCTAGGTCTTGGAAGCAAGGTCATTGGATTAAACTGATTACTTTCATCAAACTATCATTAGGAAAAAAAAGAGAGAGAAAAAGAGAACAGACTTATGCTGCAGTGCGTTCCGTGGGGGCACTGAGCGTCTGTCTGCAGTTCCAGGGACTGTCCAGGCTGCTCCAAGGCACAGGAGGGCTGACGAAGTTCTTGTAAGGTTTCACCCAACCCACCGATGGTCCAGGCGCACCGAAGGAGAGACAAGCGGAGGGGCTTCCCAGATGGTTTATTCGGCACCGGGATTGTGCCAGGGAAGCAGCGGCATGGGGGGTTACAGTTACATAAATACAGACACGAGAGGGCGGGCGGAGGGTACAACATCCAATAGGGGAGCACTGCGGGGTTTGAATTTGGCGGGCTTTGTGTAGGATTACACAATACAGAGCCCTCCATGGGGTGAACAACCGATACTGAGGGGGGAGGAGAGGACATAGCAGAGCCTGGCCATGAGATAGACTGAAACTGGCCAGAGCACACCGCAACAGACTTACACAGATTTACCTGGGCTTCCATAGGTCTTCAATAAGTGCTATATTTAGAAGCAGGGATCCAAATGTTTGAGTGTGTTTTACGTGCTTGGTTGTGGAGTCTGATTCTAATTGCTTTTACTGTCTTTGGGGGTTATTTTCATGAAGTGAGGCATCAGTCATCACAAATAAAAGTGCCACAATTAAGCCTTTCAACAGCAGAGTCAGCAAGGAGAATTACCCATAGCCCACAGTGAATAAAACTGCCTTTTATAAACAACTATATTGACAAAAAAAAATCCTGAATTTCAGGCAATAATTTCAATCATAAAAGTGGGTTTTTTGCCAAATTTTACTATGATTAGGAGGAGGAAGAAAAAGAACAAAATATACTTAATTTTAAAATACTTCACAGATTAGCAAAATTGTTTATTTATTTTATTAGGAAAAAAATATTAACAGGCTTTCTTTGATATTCTTGAACACAGAGACTCTTGACTTTGCATCCTTAACTAAGACATTGAGCACAGCAGTGGTCTCAGGCATGTGACATTTTAACTTGTGTTCATTTGAACAAAGTATCAGACTTCAAAAATGTAATTCTTCAGACATCTTAATAAGTGATTTAATGTTAATGAAATGTTGCAGTTTTCATGTCCTCTTTATAAAGTTGTAACATCCTGCCATGCTGTCCTCTATGCGTTAGAAGTTTACAACTGAAAGCCACACATACATTAAGCAGTCTGGCTCACAGCAAGGTGTTCAACTTGACATTTTGAAGAGCATGGATATTTCTATCCCCTGTTTTTTCAGCTTAATGCATGATAATTATGCATTTTAAAGCATTTTTATTCTAATTTATTGCTCTCTTTCCAAGCAGTATTCCTCTTGAGTCTCATAGAGCATATATTTTATGACAAGTATAATATTTTTTTTCAAAGTGAATCCTTTGTGTGCATTCTGCTCCACCCACTGTTATTTCTCAGAATTTAATACAGGCAAACTTTTTTTTGAAAAAGATTCCCCTCAGATTCTTGTTTATCTCTTGCTTTATGCAGACAATAGGAACAGAAATCTGTTCTACTGTGACAATTAGTATCATACATGCATTTTCAAATGTAATGTGTACCATAAGATATTCACACTATGTGCTTATGAACAATGCGAGGCTGGGCTTCCATTGAATCTGTGAAAAATTTGGATTCTCTCTGTCTCTTCAAGGACTATACAGTGGTTCTGCCTTCCTAATTTTAGGAACTTGTCTAAAATAGCCAGCAGGATTAAGCTCCCACTGCATTTGCATTGGAGGTGCACCAAGTAACAAGATATTTGCCTGTGTTCTGTGACTATATCTGCTGATTTATTTCAGTCACACTCACAGGGTTTTGATTAACAAACATTTGTACAAGGAAGACCTTATTCATGTGACTAGTCCAAGAAAGGGAATGAATCATGAATACTAGAAAGAATAGATTTATAGAATATTCACAGCTAGTGGAAAGCTGCTTTTTTGCCTTTATCACAAGAGCCATCAAAACCAGTGGATATTCATGTATAATTCATTAACAAACAAGGCATTTTTCCTGTTTATAATGCATGGGTCACTCATACTTGGAGCAGAAATAATACCATCTGATTGTGGTGATTAATCAAAGTGCACAGAGTAAATAGAAAATAATCATACTGACCAGTTATGAATAAATTCTAGAGGAGGTTAAAAACTGTGCATATAAACTACTACAAATACACCGATACAGAGATTTAATTAACAGCCTGCTCAGGGATAGTTTGCAGAATTACTGTATTCATTGAGAAAAGTTGTTTTCCATAGTTAGTAAACACAATAAATATTCACTTTTTATTGCAGTGCTTGGACAAGGAAAATATGTTCATACACTCAGTCCTCCATGAAGCCGGGAAAGCTTTGTTTTATACTGATAGCTAAAAAGGGGAATGGATTCGTTTGACTGTTTAGAATATAATCTTAGATGTAGAAGAACAATGGGCAAATGCAGAATCCAAAAAGGATGAAATATAAATGAGCAAATGCAAAAGTCATTATATAGGCAGAGTAATTCATAAGATTTGACTTCCTGTGATTTTGGTTCCTTTACAGTTATTGCTGTGCCTGCCCTCTGCCCAGAAGTCTTATTTTTCCACAATAGTCTCATTTTTTTCCTTCAGTGACCTCAAGGAATAACTCTCATGTCTTCCCCAAATCATTCCTACCCTCACTTCTCAACTGCAATAATATCTCATTTGCCAACAAAATCCAACCAAACAAAGAAAAGCAAACAGCAACAAAACGCCAAAACAAAAGCACTTACACAATGCTTAGCACCTTGTCACATTCGTAATCTTCCTGGCTGGGCATGAAAAGCTGGCTATGCTGAGTTTCAAGCTCTGTTTGTGCTGCTTGCCTGGTCCAGGTACATGTGCTGCCTGGTGGCCCACGAAACCAGCCCACAGAAAAAGCTGTAGACACATTTTAACCTTCCCTCTGTGGATGTAGTAATAGGTTGTTTCTCCTCTTCCCTGTTTTCTCTCTTCATGAAATTTGAATGATTTTAATATCTAGATGTGTCTGTTAAATTTGATTAAAATCTGCCAGCAGGCTCAAAAATTACATAGGAGAAGGAAAGAAGGAGTTATACAGAAAGAGAATATATCAAGTCAGGGAGTAGAATGCTGGAAGCCCTTTTTTTCCTTATAAAACCAATGTAAAATTCCTGTAATACACAGTTAAGTACAGAGCTTTAAATATTTACTTACTGGCTAATTAATACACAAAATATGTGATTGAGAACATCCTCACAGTTTCTGTGGAACACTAGCTGTAATTGAAAATAGCAATTTTTCTAAGACAGATAATGCAGTGTAGAATCATGGCAGGTCACAACAGACAGGTGGTTAGTATAAAGCATGTAAAGCCTGCAGAAAAGTTAGTAGTAGTGGCCTAAGAAACTCATGTAATCTTCAGACTGGTGGGAACTCAAAGGGGATGGCACATTTAGCTCTGGTGGTTTTTCATTGCTTGGCAGTCAGGAAGCCCAGGAGATACATGAGCAGCCCTGGCCATTTAAAGCAAATGTGGACACAATAAATCTATCAGGTTCTCCATCTCTGTACTAGGGCATCTTTTGTACCAGTCAGTGAGGTGCCTACCTGTCCCTCCGTTATAAATTTCTGTGCATTTCCTGAAGGTAAAAAAAAAAAAAGCCAGAACCAAAAAACCAAAAAAAACCACCAATATATTCTATTACTGGAACTGCAAGTAAACTGTTATGATTCTTAAAAGAAATCACCTCCTGACTGATGGAAATACCTCCTAGTGATCACATATGGCATGCTGAGGACTCAGAGATTTTTCTCCACCTGTGATAACACTTTTCAAGTTTCTTACTGTTAATAGAACAAAAATACAAAACAAGTTCCTCTTCAGTTCCCTCCAAAATACCCAAGATCTCGACCTCTTACGAATAATAAGGTAGCCAGATGCTTTCTTATTAATGACACCTCTTTGTTGTGTAAGCGTATTGCCTAGGAGTATCAGCCATCGGCCACGTCTTTCTCTGCAAAGTGCTCTACAAACATATGACAGAGATTGTCCCATAGATGGAAAAAGTGTTCACAATTTCAAGTCTAAGGAAAAAAAACCCCAAAGGCTAGGGAATATAAGATCATATAAATATTTGAGGTGTGTAGTGTTCATATTATTTAGGATACTTTAACTCTGCAACTCTGTGCTACCTGTTTATCTCATATTTCTCTTTGGCTGGTTGCTTTTGTCTACTTTCACTAATGTTGGTGGGTTTAAGGCCAGTACTGTATTTGATTCCACTTGCTCTATACATATGTATTAGCTATCACACTCAAATTTTAATAATGAGTAGGGAGAGAGAAGTGGTCCAAAAACACCATTTCCTTCTGGTTTGTGACTTGTATTTCTTACCCACTCCCAGCCCAAGGCCATTTTCTCCTCAGGCAACAATTCTTAATATCTTCCATAAAAAAAATATTACACACCTGCAAAAGAACAGCATATCTAAGAATTAATTTCCTACACACAGGATTTAGTATAAACCCCCTTTACCTTCTTACTTTGTATCTTGAAAGTACAGAAGCCCATTAGCTTCAGATTGTGATTCTGTTGTCTTTTTTACTCCAGCAAGGAGTAGAGCAAACACAGCAATACTAAAGCTTGTAGATTGCTTTTACTCACCCCAAATTTAGATTTCCATACTTGTGTCTTTTAAGCCAGTTTCTCTGCAACATACAAGGTGTTAATAACTCTTTGTGTGTTCCAGTTGTTCTACAGAGCTGGATGAAAGGGTGGATGCAGGTTAATTGTCATACAGTATATTCTGCATTTGGTTCCCAGAGCAAGCAGTTACATTTGCTGATAACAAAATGCATTTATCTTCAGTGACATTTTAGATAGCTCCACAACCTGCTGCGTATTCTAATGAAACCTATATCACTACCAATTAGACACCTGCAGAAGAAGTGGGCTATGCAAATGCCTTGCCCCCCAAATGCTATTTTCCCTCTCTCATTAAGCTTTCAAACTAAATTATATCACAGCTAATGGATAAAGACTTTCCCCTCAAATTTCAGTGTTGCATGGAATTTAGCCAAATATCTCACACAGACTTTCAGGAGTTTTGTGACTGCAAGTCTTCCAAAATGTATTTTCCTTGCTTCCCATATGCTTAACCTAGCCCTGCACTTGTCCACCTTCCTTTTCTTTCACTGACACACAAGCAGATATGCACTCCCTCTGACCCTCCATCACTGTGACAAGGTATTCTGGTGGTCTTGGAAAGCTGTAGATTATTGCTTTGTTTTCCATCTCTGGAGATCCTTGAGTTCCAGTGTGACTAGATGTAAGTCAAACTTGCTGTAAACAAATATTTGTTGATTATATACACAAGATAGAGATTAAACAGAGGGTATCTTGCTTATGAGGTTATATTTCCATCAAGGGTTTTCAATGACATCATAAACCATGATAGAAAAGCAAATATGGTTTACAGAGTTGCCACAAATCCCAAGATAGAACTGTATCTTGGTAATTCACACTTAGCAGTTTGTTTCATGCCAATCTCAGGATCTGTTCTAAGCCCTGTCGGGTATACAGTCCCCATCTTGTTCACAGGAATGTTGCATTAACCTTTCATCTGCTCTGGGCTCCTGCTGTTGCTGCCCCCATACTCCAATTTGTCTGGCTCCTGCTCTGGTTGCTTTCATCTCCTTCTCCAGGGTGCTCTCTGCTGAATGCTTTGGCAGGAGCTGTAAGCATTACCCCATATCTATTAATTACACATGCAAGCACATTTCTGAAAGCATGCTGTGTGTTTATAAGTCAAAATTGGATTATGAGATGCCTAAACTGTTTGTGCCCACAAGTGAGTAAAAATATGTGATCATCTCTGAAAATGCGGACAGCACAGATTTAGTAGTTGGCTTTAGATTTCCCCTTTGAAATTTTGGCCATAGCATTTCTAGAAGAAAAATGTGTCAAGAACAGCTACACAGAAACTTTAAAATCTTATAAGACAGAAGGAGGGTAGTGATTAAGTATTTTATTGACTCTTGACATACTATCACTTAAACAGGATCCTCTACACATGTTAGTTATTGTAACATGCCACAGGAAAGCCATCAGTAGTCTGCAGAAAGAAAATGTATGTCTTTCCAAGTTGGACTATCCCAGCCGCAAAAGTGAGGGTTACTTCATTTTTGCCTATCTGCAGTTATCATAAATATTGAATATGCCTATGACTTACAGTTTTTTATTGGGCAATTTCAGTGAGACCAGTTGTAAGAATACCCTTGGTTTGTGTAAATCACAATGGAAATTAATGTCATACTATCTTCATGTACGTTGTTCTATTTTAAAACCAGAAAGTAGAGAATAGGCCGGATCTGGTGTTGAGCTTCATTTCCTATGAAATTTATATTTTAAGTAATAGTCAAAGCTGAAATGAATTTAAGGCATTATACCTCTCTTTGGCTGACCATAAAACAATTATTTTGTGGATTAACCCTGGTGGGCAGCTTGGGTCCACAGAGATGCTTGGTCACCTCCACTTCCCAGGGGTGTGGGGAAGATGATTAAGACTAAAAGTGAGAAAATTCCTGGGATAAAGACAATTTAATAGGTAAAGCACAAGCTTTGTCTTCAAACAAAACAGAATCAGCAAAAAATGAAGAAAAATAATAAAAAAATTCCAATTCTTGTAGCTTTGAAAAATATGGGCAGAAGTTTGGACAGACGTTACTCTGATAAAAACATCAGCAGCATTGTCTTTCTAGCTAGCTCAAAAACAGCAAGAAATTTGCACAGTAATGTTATCTACAAATATTGCCTTTAGCACAGTTCAATATAGCTGGCTATAAAGTAGCATTTACAGTGTGAGCTTATCCTTATCACAGAGATCTTTGCTCAAGGGGCAAACTCTGTGAAAAAGGATGTCAAATGACTATTTAGTGAGCAAGGCTTGTGTTTATTCTCTGGATAGTTTTTTTGGTACTTCTTTTGTTAGCTTACAGTAACACCTGTCTAGGTGACAGGAAACATTTGAGTTTGCTTTATTTGTTATTGCTCACAAAATATCAGAGAACAGAAGTGTGTAATTATCCTGAGTCTCAAGAAAATGAAAATTTTAGATATTGCAAGACACCCCATTGCTAACTTGCTTACCTGAAATATTTTTCTGACAGCACACAAGAATTTCTTGAACCATAAACAGGCATTCTTTTCTTTCTCAGAATTAAATATTAATTAGTTTTGGTGAAAATATATTTCTGTTGTTAATTCCTTGTTGACAGAGATATATTCATTTTGTTTTCTATGTAGTGTGCATAAGAATGTGAGAGAAGTTTAAGACATTAGTCTGCGTGCACTGTTTTTTCTGTCACAGTCCTGGCCAAAAACACAGGGCAGTGACTGGAAAGGTTGACTGAGATAAGGTACGGGAGTTCAGCACCCAGAATCCACTGAAAGAAGCAAACTGTGCTGCTTCATAGCAATAGCTTCAGCCTCTTTCAAATATCGATGTACAGTTGCTCAAATTCCTAAAAACTGCAAGAAATTTGCAGTTTTAGCACTTATCTCTGTAATATTTTTTGTTTTGCTTGAATTCGTGTTCCTGTAGAAGAGATTCACCATGCAAATACCCTTCTATCATAGGAATATACTAATGAAGGATCTAAAAAATATTAAGTAAAAATGTTTTAATTATAACCCTCACATTCATTAAGAAGCATTTGAAATCTTGGAATAGCAGTACCCAAAAAGGTTCAGAAACCAACAAAGGGAAACTTTTTTTTTAAACACTCATGATTTTAAACTTATTCTCAGGATTCTGAGAGACAGGTTCAAGATTTTTATATATTTGAGGTTGTAAACAAACCCAGACATATGTGCAGAAATTTGGATTGGACTCCTTCTCTCATAATTACTTGTATTAGACTGCATCAGTGGAAGGAGTCCCTAAGGAGTCTTTCCATCCCTCTCCACACAGTATCTACACATACACAGGTTAATAGCTCTGTCAGGGTCCTTTTGGGCTATCTGGGGTACTGTGAGCCAGTAGCAACCATCGAAACACTGCCTTCTATAGTTATTGAAGAGATATTGGCATTTATCCCCAACCTGAAAGGAGGGTGTAGTGAGGTGGGGTCTGTCTGTTCTGCCACATCTCAAGTAAAAGGATGGGAGGAAATGGCCTTTAGTTGCACCAGAAGAGGTTCAGATTAGATATTAGAAAACACATTTGTCACTGAAAGACTGGTTAGGCACTGGAATAAGTTGCCCAGGGAGGTGGTGGAGCCACCTGTGTGGAAGTGCTCAAGAGGCATCTGGATGTCTGGATGTGGCACTTGGGGATGTGGTTCAGGGGTGATTACAGTCGTGCTGTGTTGATGGTTGGACTAGATGGCCTTGAAGGTCTCTTTCAACCTTGATGATTCTGTGATTCTGTGATCTTCAGAAGGTTATTAATTTCATCTTACCCTCTGGATAAAAAGGGAGTTTAGATGATAGACTGAAATCTGTCCTTGTGGTGTCTAAAATTAGGTGGACTACACCCCAGTCTTTGTTGGTAACATTACATAATGATTGCATAATTAAGAAGCATTTGATGCTATTTCTGTACAACAAATACTGCTTTATCATTTTTTATTTTGTTTTATGGAGCAACTAAAGGATTGTTTTGACAATATGTTATTGAGCTGGAAGAATCACAATCAATAAGTATTATAGCTACTCAGTGACTAGATTATTAGAGAAATAAATTAGGAACTATCCTGCTTGCAAATAACCATTATTTCACATGATGGGTAGGAAAAAATTGTATACATGTCATGACATACTGTTCATTTGCAAACACAGAAAGACCTTTTCTAATCCTATAAATTTCATTTATTGATCAGAGATCATGATAAAGTGGTTTCTTTTGGAGTGCTCTTTGTCTAAGTCCTCTCTTTTAAATTAAGAATCTATTTTACATTACCACAACCTGACATAAAAGCTATGTGCCCGTGTGTGTACAAGCAAGTAACTTCTTTCTCTTCTGTTTCAACATAACTGTTAGTTTTCTTATTAAGGAAAAAGTCATCTTTCTCCAGCTGAGCTTTGTGTTCAGGTATAGCAACGAGGCTGCTTCCTATTGCGGCCTATGCTACAGGCAAATCTGACGTTTGCATTTGTACATCATGTGCATTTTGAAATAAAGACGTGACGGCTGGTCTCTGTTGAAAGCACTGTGTTGCTATTGCTCTGTAGTTTGTTGGTTTGCTTTTTTTGCTTTGCTTTGTTTGCTCTGGAAGGTCTCACAATCTACTGTGAAGAATTTGTGTGTTAAGAAGGAAAAGAGAAGTATAAAGCCCACAGAGTTTAGTGCAGTGCAAAATTGTCACAAAACACCAGACCACAGAGATTCAAGCCTTTGTGTTCTCAAAAATAAAAATACTCCAAGGTAGCCATGGATTCCCTATATAGGAATTTGCCCCTCCCAAGCACACCTCATGCCTTGTGTTGACCAAGGAATGACAATGTCTATAAATGAAACTGCTCATCCTTAAGCAAAATAGAAAGGGATTGTGGTGGAGAAATACACAGAATTCGGTATACAGAAAGAGGTTTCCAAACTGTGATATGTGCAGCTCTGGTCTCTTTTGTAAATAGCAATAATCAAAAGCATCTGGCTGCCTGTGTATCTGCCTTTGCCTTACTTGGTAAATGCCAACTCACAGATAATCACATGAGAACAGCTGGGAGAATTGAAAGAGGCAGAGAAATGAGAATGAGTTTGTGGAAAGTGGAGAAAGTACAGAGACTGCCACTGTGACACAAAGGAGAGAGGTGTTAGGAAAAAGACTTTAAGGACAAAATAATCCTTACACTGATATTTTCATGAGGCCATGAAACTGTCTAAAAATTCAATTTCTATAAGGTAAATTTTGGAAGTCAAATCAATACAAATCATTGCTGCTCAGGGTTGTCTTAGATTCTCACTGTATGATTAGTTGAAACATATCAGCTACCTAAACATATTTACAGGGAAATGCCAGGGCAGAGAACTAATCAATAAATGACCACAAAGCTTAAGAGAAAAAGTGTTAAAAATATTAGGCTAATCAACTCCAAAACTTATGATAATGCGGCCTTAAAAGCCAAATTGTGCATGTGTGATACAGAAAGGAGTTGAGGAGTTGGGGAGGCACAGGGCCTGTCCTGTTGTCAGCCTGCATGGCTCAGGCCCTTCGTCCTGTGTTAAACACAGGAGTGTGGTGCTGGCAGCACACACAGCATTGACCGGTCCCTCCTGTAAGTGGCACAGATGGAGCACAAGTCCTGCAATGTGCTGACAGGAAACCCTTTTATTTCATTTCCCTCACAGTGGGTGCAGCTGACCCCTGATATTACAAGTCCCACCAACTGAAAAGCATGATGTCTCAAAATCTGATCTGTGTATGTTTCCTTCCTCCTGTTCTCCATCCCCTTCCACATCTGAGAGAAGAAGAGCTTTATAAGGGCCAGGATGCCCTTGATCTTCTTGAGTGAATAAGACAAACCTTTTGCCTCGAAAGGTGCATTAGGCTTTTAGTTCCCATTTTCAGCTTACTCATGTCTAGCCAGATCTATGCATACCATCAGTTCCTGCACCTCTAGCAGAGAAACTGTGGAGAAATGAGGAATTATTCTGCATCCAGCAACAAATGGTCCTCATTGCACCTTTAATATATGCTCTCACAATTTATGGGTTGTTGCTCCTGTTATGCTAAATACTTTTAGCGACATGGGAGAAATTTTCTTCTACTTTCTAAGTATGCATTTATTTTCTCTGAGAACCCAGTGCCCTGATAGGCAGGTTCAGTTACCTTTCACACTCTTTTCTGTTTTTCCTCCAGTTAGAGAATTGTCACATACCAGTGTCTAGAGAAGGTTTATGAAGCACTAAGTTCATTATTGCCTTCAACAGACGTTTGCAGATACCCTTTGAGGTAACAGAGATGACCTTGAGGCACTGAGAAAACCACAGCATTGCACAGTCCCAGTGATCATCCTAGGGTGAGCTGGGGGAGCTGTGTTGCCAGGGAGCTCGAGGACAGCTTTCACATAGAACAAGAGCAAGCCTGATGCAGTGGTTGACAGAAGTGTGCTCACGACACCATGTTCAAAGCCCCCCACAGTATATATACACCACAAAAGCTTTTCTTTTTCTTTGGGTGGTTTTCATTGCATAAACGCAGGATTTGCTATTTATCTTTCTTTATTCCCTTAAATTCTAACGAATTAATCTGTGGCACTAATGTATGTTGCAAAATATACAATATGGCTGATGTAATAATTGCATTAGCAATTGATTGATTATTTTTGAATCTTTAAATCCAGAAGTTTAATGCTACATTAGTTCTTGGTTTTGCATTTAAAAGATAAGATCTTATTGCACAATCTTTTGCTTGAAAATAATTGAATGTTTGGCTCTTGCAATGAAATCAATGCCATATTGTAATTTTTTTTTTAGATTTGCTTACTGTATCATTCTTTTTGAATTAAAGTGAGTGTAGCACTCAGAAAATTTTCCATGTTTCTAATCTACAGAATAATGCACATAGTATCTACTCTCCAGCATAATAGAGGTAGTATCTCCTCTACAGTCTACAAATTTCCTTCTCTAGGTTTTATGAAGGTGCAGATTCTGGAGACAAGGGGAGTAATTCATTCCCTATACTGAGCCAGTCTCTGACTTTGAATCAGATGTTTAAAGCAACAAAATATTTCTTCCTTCTTATCTCTGATAGATTCCATAAAACAAGTATGTGTGCAGTGGTAAAAAACATTCATAAGGGACTAAAGAAAGAAATCATCTTCTTTTCTGTAACAAATGTAAGCAAATAGTGAAGCACCATAATAGGAAAATATAAGGATACTTTGAGAAATTCTGTTCTTTACTGCAGAAATGTATATGATGTCCTGTACTTAAACAGTACTTTGAGGTGTTCGACATATGTGCCTAAACATTGTGCACAGATCAAGAAATGAGAAACAGGCAAATGTGTTTTCACAGAAATCTGAATTTTAGGGTGTAGCAATATAAATGGCACATGCTAATAACTAGATGTCTCAAATTAACATGTTCCCACCTCACCCTGACTAATAGTCTTATCTTTAAAAAAAGCCACAACCAAAATCCGAAAAACCAGGCCTTCCAGAAGATAGCATCTGCCTTCTAGAAAATTTTACTTCTTTTAGAAATAAGATTTGCAGGTACTCAACATCAGCACAAAATTAATTTGTCCTCCGTTCCTGCGCTTATTCATACATTTCCCACTACTCCCTGAAGGAGGAGAGATCAGGAAATGATTCCTGCTATCTACCTGCAGTCTTCTCTCTGGAACACTGCATCCTTGAAAACAAACTTTATCTTTCCTGTATTGCTGTGAAATATGAAAGTACTATCTCTTCTTTAGGAAGCACAAGAAAGAGACCTGGTTTGGGTTTTTTCCCCCAATTATTAATATAATTTTTCCAAATCTTGGAAATCTGCACAGATGTTTTGGATCTTGGTGCCAGTGCTCCTCTTAACCATGTACCAAAATCCAGGTAATATCATGTTTGCTTGCTTAGTTCTTCTCGCCTCCTTGTACTCCTGTAAAGGAGAATATACTCTTGAGAAAATTTAAAACAATCTGAACACACTTTCCCAATGACTGAATATTATAGAGACCATCAATAGTGAGAGTCTCTATGCCAATAGTGTACAAGGTCAGATGTTGTACAAAACACTAAATAAAGATACATCCAAAAGTGTATTTGATAAAGTTAGTTTTATAAATTAAATACCCTGCCAGAAGAGTTAAGTCAAGTCACCTTTTGTCTGTTGAGATGGCTGCCTTGAGAATCCTGTGAAAATTTCTTTAAATTTCCCCAAAAAAGCAGATCTTGCCAACTGAACACATGGACTACAGTTCTACAATATTTATTTATAGCAGCAGAACTCAGTCTATAAACAAGCACTCACCCCATGTCATTTATTACGTTATCTGTATTTTACTATGATTAGAACAAACAGCCAGATCAGTCCTACTTCTTGTATTTACAAAGTAGCCTGATAGACAGTCAGTACGGCACTTTTCTATGAGGGATGAGAACAAACTGTGCAAAGCAGGCTTCTCCCAGCCCCTTTTCTCTTTTTGATCATTACTCCTTTCTTTAATGTTGTTTTCAGCCAAAAAAGCACCATATGACCTTTAAGAAATGTCAGGAAAACATTATTTTCTCTGTGCCACTCCAGTGTGTGGACATTGGTTACATCTCTACTCCAAACCCAGTTCCGAACAGTGTCTCTGAGACAAGTCATGCTAAAATGCCTCTCCCTGCACTCTTGGGGGTGCCACACACCCCTCCTGACCTTCTCCAACTGCTAAATGTGGCTGTGGGAGTCTTGCTAATGAACAACATTGCACCATCTGTTTGGCTCCCACTGCTGGACCTCTTTAGGCTGAGGGAGGAGCAGCAAGCAAATGCCAGTCCAATGCCTCCATCTGACTCACAAAGCAATACAGCTGCCGCTTCTCTGCTTTCTGCTCTTTTCTTTTCTTTCCAGAATGACTCAGAGGCATTATTTTTCAGAAATAATTCTAAAGCATGGAAAACTTAAATAGACTAGAATTAAATTCATCACAGTATATGTGATAGAAATAAACAAAGGAAAATTCAAACAATTAAAAATTGTGTCTGTTCTGCATGCATGGCTGTGTGTACATGTGTCTGTGACTTAAAAATATGAATTTCAAACTGGATAAAGGGTTATATGTGAATAGTTACAGAAGTACATGTTTCAGGTTTTTATGATCCCATGAGTTTTGACAGCTGAATCTAAAAAAAAAAAATAAAATCTTGGGCATAAATTTTGTATCAGGACTTTTACATTGCACTCATTCCATTAAAAAGGGGGGGAGGGGGGGAAGGGAGACATATTCCTTTATTTTAATTGCACTTCCTTCATTTTAAAATCCTTGGGACAAATACTCCCTTCTTTTCTTTATAGTTTCTGGTACCTTTTTACACTGCTGTGTAATTTAGATTTTACACTGTATGATAGAAGGACAGATAATGATTTACTATGATATGTAGACTAGCATATTCAAGTTTTTTGTACACTAAACAAGGTATTGTCATTCTGTAACTATTTTAGTTGGTCCTTAGGCAAGTGAAGGAAAATGTTTCCTTTCCATCTCTTTCAAAAGGGAATAAGTCTAGCAGAGGACTGGGCTGGGTGTCCTGGCCTTTCTGATGGACAACAGAGTGTTGCTGCACTCCTGGTCATGCAGCCTGGAGGCGATGTGATCGCATCACTGAGGTGGGATTCTCTGATATGAGACACAACTTTTGTGGCTATAGCAAAACTTCAGGCATAGGGCAGTTGAAACCCCTGCTCTTGTTTACTCTCAGCAACACTTGTGTTGGCTTCATGTTGTATTTACACAAAATCGCACTGGGCTTGGGCTGATTAAGACCCACGTTGGTGCCAGTCCTGAAGTCATGATGGACAAAGCGCCCTCTCTTCTCCACTGGTCAGGGAAAGTCCTGGGCCAGTCCTCTGCTGACATCCAGGTTCATCATACAGCTGCCCCTCTCTTGGCTTCACTCTGGGAGCTCTGCAGTGCCCTACTGCAGGCTGTAGAGTTGCCCTGTCAGTCTGGATGCTCTTCCTGCATTGCCACAGTCTCTGAGCTGAGTTTCGGCCCTCCTCAAAGCAGCATGACTGTTCCTGCAGATCAACAAGGTGCAAAGAGACATGAGGAAGAGCAGGCAGAAATAAAAGTCTTTCTCATCCTCTTCATGTCCCTTCTGTTCATAGTATACAGATAAATGCAAAACAGCAGCTATGTGGAGAGGTTTTCCCAGCTCTCTGGGGAAAAGTAGGAGGCTAACAGTAATGAGGAAGCAATTTTTTTGCCTTTCTAGTAGAACAGGAGTCTGAACTGCATTAGATGGTATAGGAATATATTTTTCTTTGCTTTCTGCAGGTGTGTGCAGTTTAAAACCAGCAGAGCCATGGCCACAGAAAAAGAAAATACAAAATGGAAACAAACCACAGTACTAAAACGAAATAAAAATCTTGTCATTGTTGTTCCAGATACAGTCAGAGACATAAAAGAGATGTTAATTAGTTACGTGCTACTTGCTTTCTGAGGCTGTTTGCTTCCAGCTCTGCATTTTGCAGCTCTTTATAGGGTGGAGTGTTGTGCAACAGAGTGGGAGCAGATGCTGTGCTTCCTTTGTGAGAACCTATGCCAGTGACAGGATTCGAGCATATCAGGCATATGTTTTATTCGCTAAGGCTAAGAAGCCATTTTCTATAAAGTTGAATATTGAATGATGGAAGAGGCATCTTGCATTAATTTTATACTTTTTTGGGGGAAGTGCCAAAAAAAAGATCAAATATGTTTGGCACATGAGATATGAGAACAGCTGTATTTTGATAATAATGCAGAGAAAGAGATGACCTTATTAAATTGTATCTCCCCAAATCTTCCAAAGCAAGGGACACAATTACATTAGAACTTTCCAGAAACTTAGTAGATTTTCCTGGATTTTCATTCAGTCATGTCCTGTCCAACTATTAAACCCCTGTCCAATGAACATGACATTGCATTATATACTTCAAAGCCTAGGCTTTAGGTGCTATTATAAAATTATTTATTTGGGAAACAGTAAAGGTAAAACACCATTTGCAGACTGACCATGGAATGAAAATTCCTACACCTGTGTCTTTGGGCTTGATTCAAAATCTATGAAAAACCTGTTATATGACTCAGGCCTTGTGTGAAGAGAACTGACTATAGGGAGGAACAATGCAGGAGGAATAGATAAAATTAAAAAATTTAAAAAACAAATTTACTCACTGCTTTTACAGCAAGTCTGCATTTCATATAAAAAGACAAAAATGTTTCATTTGTAGCTGATACTAGAACTTAGCAGATTTTTTTGGTTCAATTTTTTGAATTAATTAAAAACTGTGCGGTATTTTCTGAATTTATAGATTTCCCAGGGAAAAAAATTGTATGGTTTTGGCACTTACTGCATGCAAGACAGGTAATTTAATCAATCCCCCTGTCACCTGTATTTGTCTGTCTAAAGGGAAAAACACAGTGATACCATCAGCAATTTGAAATAGCTGTCATTTAAGTATGAGTATGATTCACCAAGGGCAAACTAGGCTTGACAAACCTGATTGCCCTTTATGACAAAGTAACGTGCTTGGCTCATGTAGGGCAAGACGTGGTCATTGTCTACCTGGACTTCTCCAAAGCTTTCCATACAGTTTCTCACAGCCTCCTCCTGGAAAAACTGGTGTGTTGTGGTCTAGGCAAGAGATCTGTGCTGTGGGTGGGGAAGACACTGACCAGCTCCCCCAAACACCAGACACGCTGGTAAGTAACTCCATTCCAAACTGGCAACCTGTCACAAGCGGGGATTCCCAGGGATCGATACTGGGCTCAACACTGTTTGCTGCATTCATAAATGACGTGGGAGATCGGATCAAGTGCACTCTGATGACATTTGCCAATGAGACCAAACTGAGTGGGAAACTGAACGCTTTGGAAGGGAGAGCCACCCTGTACGAAAACCGGGACAGGCTGAGAAAGTGGGCTAAGAAGAAACTTTATCAAGTTCAAGAAGATCTTGCACCTGGGAAAATACAGTCCAGGACTGTAGCACAGGCTGGAATCTACCCAGATGGGGAGTACCTCTGTGGAAAGGGAATTAAGGGAATTGGGATCATCACCCCAGGAAGTGGTGGATTCCCCAACATTGGACGGTTTTGAAATTCATCTGTACATGATGCTGGGCCATCTTATCTAACTGTGCTTTTGCCAAGAAATGTTGGGCCAGATGATCCTTGAAGACCCTTCCAACCTGGTATTCTATGATTCTGGGATGAAAATCCATTTTATTGATTATAGGTGCCTAGTGTCTTACTGTTGCATTGACAGCAGCCTTACATTTTGTTGACTTTGATTGGATTAAAAGAAGGAGCAGGACAGGTGTAAAAAAACCAGATCCCAGGACTCAGAATGCCCTCTTCCTCCCTGCCTGCCTCCTACCTGTCTGCCTTTTGCTTCCCCAGCACATGAATCAATGGCCTCAGGCAGAAGACAGCAATGCATCTTTCTCACTATGACACCTAAAAGACCTGATCTATAGGGCATCTTTTGTAATTGCTATGGTAAAAATCTTATTTATGGTTTCCAATTATAATAAAAAATCAGATCTCAAGAACTTTGGCCCTCCAGTGGGGAGCTGAGAAGCACCCAAGACGAAACAAGCTTTCTCATTGGGGTGGGATTTACTGTGTTACAAGTCACTCAACAGGAAGCTCTTTAAATACTACTCTTTGCTCAAACATGGTTTCTGAACATGTTGTGGTATGACATTAATAGGAGACGAGACCACAGAAGTTATTTAAATAGATATATAAGATTTATGTAGCAAACAAGATGTGCTAAAATCTCTTAGCTGACTAAAAACTTTTTTTTAAAAGTTCTTTATATGGTAGGTAAGATATGGAGCCAAAAATTGCATTAAATCTTTGTAAATTGTGGAGTCCTGTTTAAATAAAAGGATTTATGCAGATAATTCTATTAATGGTATTGATAGTTATCTGCATAAATCCCAGCCTTTCTAACAGGAAAATATGTTTTTACATTCAAAATGCATCTGGACATCAAATAATGCAGTACTGTAATCCTTGCTCTCAGTCAGGGAGACAAGGATGGTGTTCTGTATGTAATTATCATATACATTAACGAATAATGCAACAAGATATTTTCAAGGGATTTTTTAATAGACTGAAAAATAAGATGTTTGGTTATCTTTCAGAAAGAGCAAATATGGCCTATGAGATCTCATTTATTTTCTGTTCAAATCATCTGTAACACTTGGAAATTTAAAAATCTTTTTGGGATGAGTTGATTTATTTTTATCAAACAAGAACAAGTTTGTGTCAAAGAGGTATTACAAAATTTCCAGATACATTTCTTAAAGCACCCAACAGCTGAAATAACTGTGGATTTTGATACTTCCTGATAAGTGTACTAGAGCTCTGGACAAATAGTAGAGAATCCTATTCAAATGCTAATATTTGATTAAGTTCCTCTAGAAGTTTTCCTTTAGATTAGGTCAGAATCCTACCCAGTTAAACCTGGATAAGGAACGTTTTCAGAAAATTTGGGGAGTGGGGAGGAGGAAGGAGAGGAAGGAAAATTCATTATTTTGTCCAAATATCCTACCAAAAAAAATGGGTTGTAAGTTGCAAATTGTGGATCTGAACTCAAAATTAGAAGGAGTGTGTGGATCTTCACCAACCTGATCCCGACCCTTGTAACTTAAACAATGTTTGTACTTCCAGTAAAACAGGATGAATGTGTCCATAGCAGCAACAGCTGTACTGGGAGCGTGTATGCCTCTCCCACAGCCTCGTTTGGCTGAATGAGCCCCACTGAGTGCTGTGATGCTGCAGCTCAGGGGTTAACCAAGCTAGCTGAGCCCTGCTCAGATCTGTGCAGACACTGCAGTTGCCTCTCTGATGTAGCCTTGGAGGGCCTAGCAGTCCATCCAATAGCACGATATCCCATGGCAAATCTCCAGGCCATGTCCTTGCAGAGACACTTATGCCCAATCAGACTGCATTCCTCTTGGTGTCCCGTGCTTGTTTCCTGCACAGATTGCATTTTGTCTTTTACACTGAAACAGTAAAATGCTTGTGTTTGGTGGTCAGTTGCTGTCAGGAGGTCTAGGGATGCATTCATCAGCATGATATATTTCTCAGTGGTGGGTATCAGGTCTGTGCTGGACAGAAGAGCAGGAAGCAGGAGCAGCAAGTCCATCCACTGAGGAGCCAAACACTGGCTAATGCTCTCAGTGTGAGGTGGTAATGGAACAGACATTACCAGTGTCCCCATAATGCAACAGAGCTCCTCACTGCCTGGATGTACCTGCTTGGGTGGGCATTTACACCCATGTTGCTGAGTAGGGTCTTTTCGCCTAGAGAAAAACTGCCTTTTAACTTCCAATCACCTAGATAAGATCTCTTCAATACTCCTACACATATTTAGCCAGAGATTTGCAGCATTGTTTCAGGGGACATTTGAATCTTATTTCTGCTACATTTGTTAATTTAATATCTTGTATTATGTCTTCAAATAATATTTATTATGTTCAATTTTATTGCTCTCTATTGTATGTTAATTTGGAGATAGTAAACCAACAGTGTTGCAAATTACTCTTTGCTGAGGGAGTGGAAACATGCTTACACCCAGAAACTCTGTCTGTCTGCTGGTAGGGGTAGAAGAAAGCCTATAGGTACAATATTCAGGACAAAGTATTCTGGAAAGGCTTATAGGCATGCTGAGAATCTTTTGGAAAGACTGAAAAGATTGAGCTGAAAGGAACAAACAGAAGGGGAAACAAGATTCTGCTTTTATTGTTTGTCTCTTACGACTGACAGGAAAAATCTTTAAAAAGTTGTCTTTGAAGAGTGTTTTCTAGTTCTGATTATTTTATTGCAAGTCCATGCCACAGCTGTGGGTTTTGATATACATTCCTTCTCTTAAATAGTTCAACCTGTTCCAAAGTAATCAATGCATCTGTTTCTGTATTCCTCAGACTTACATACAGTGTGCAATCATTAGTGAAGCCTGTGGCTGATAGTTTACACTTCTTCACACCCAAAGGTAATGAGAAACTATTTTATAGCCACACATATCTTCTGACTGCTTACTTTACAAAAAGAAAATTTTCAGAGAAGCTGACAAAATCAGAAAAAATAATAAAACCGCTGTTAAGATTCGTATTTTTTTCCGCTAGGATGATTTTTCAGTGGTCATTTATTTCGAAGGAATTCTTAAAGTAATATGGAGAATCTAAAGAGAAGAGACATGCTGTAACAAAAAACATCCTTATCTGAAGTAGCAAAGGGTTTTCAAGATGAACAGTAAGACATCTGCTTTATTTCCCAATGAGGAGATTGTTCACTTCTTCTAAAGAAATGGTGTACCTTCTCCAGTAAGACCAATCTGTAGAGACATAACTGGAAAAAAAGAGGATTCTGAATTCCAGATGCTGGATTTCCAGGGGTTCAATCATGACAGGGCTGATTTCTTGTTTTCAGAATGGATGGAATTCACTCCTTCAGGCAGCCTGAATACAAAAGTCACTCTCCAATCTATTCCAATCTACATTAAGCTCCTAAGTATAGATTGTTACTGATATTCTAAACAACATGAAGAGAGAAATTTTGTTTCATTTATGTGCAATTGGTTGTCTTAACAATTCTCCAAGGAAGACTTTTGGAAAGATGAAATATCAGACACAACGTTCAGAGGATGAAAACAAACATGGTACCCTACCTCCCATTAATCCACTTGCAGAATGACAATGGTGATGAACTGCACCCACTGCTGAGCAAACACATGTCAAAGTCTCACTTTCTGCACTTAGAATTACTTTGGGATTGTTTGTTTGTTTGTTTTTTAATTGTTTTGCACTCCAAAATTACAGCAGGATACATGAAAACCAACCCCATCCAAGTCTTTGTATCAAATTTCACATCAGGATTTTATCTTGCAGTATCTTTATCTTGCAACAAAGGGGATTATTTCTGATGTAATTTAATATATGCTGCTGTACCTGCTCAGAAAATGAGGTAGTTCATATGAAATTTCACACAAAAATTATATATAATTATCTCCTCTCTACAAGGGAATGTACTAGGATGAGTAGCTGTGAAGAGTATTTAATGCTATTTTAAAAGATAAAAATATAGGCAGGCAGATTTACATTTAAATCATATTTCAATCAACCTTAAAGGTTCAGTTTACACAGTAAGGGTATAAAATGTTAGCTCATTAAATATGCACAATGTTTTGCATTGCATGAAGGATGTGGATTGTACTTTTGATTTCCAAGTAAATTAAACCTGCTGTCGGAAAGTACACTCTAGCAGGATACAGTGGGCTCTGTGGAAAACAATTTAAACAATTTATGCTACTGCATATCAGTTGGGTGAATTGGATTTCAGATAAATCCTCAGTGACAGCCTTAGATTCTTCTTTCAAGAGCAGGAAGAATCCACATCTCTTTTTCTGATCACTGATTTAGGACAATACTTTTACACTCCATGCAAAGGAGTTGAAAGAGTTGTGGTGGGAGATCCTGCACAGAAGGCATAAAAAAAAATTATTATGCAGTGAGAGACACTCTCTATGACTTAGCAGCAGCTGTCTGTGTCTTGCCATGTACACATTAGGGATTGATCAGGGTACGTGTGTGTAGCTGGAGACAAGCCCATCCATCCCCAGCCTTCTTCTGTGCGAATGTACTCAGTGACCCCATGGTATCCTCCTTTCTCATTTCAGTTCAGACACACTTAGAGATGCTTTTTTCAGGCCTTTGAAGGCTGTGTAAGGAGCCAGAGTCTTCATTAAGTCGTTCCAGTCAATCTACCTCATCATACGGTTTTCCCTAACCCCTGTGTTATGAAAAAGAGGAGGGCAAATCCTGCCTATCCAGTGGCTCATGGTTTGGGGTTTTTTTTCATAAGATGTAATTAGTAAACTACACTTGGAATCAAGTTTTCAAACACCAACTTTCCACTCCTTCATATTGCTCCAATGAACAGCCAGGGACACGCCATCACATATAAATTCTTAGAGTACTCACTGTACTTAAAAAAGATATTCTAAGAACTTTCCAAACATTGATTCATCATCCAGCTGACAATTCTGAGAATTCCTCTGTTGGGAAAAATGTTTATGATAAAGATGAGGCCATGAAGTAACTGCCTGCATTTAATGGAAAGCATTTCAAATAACTGTATGTGTAACATAAAACACAAAACAAATTTGAAGATAACCAAATGTCTAAGGCAGGATAATTTTATTGACCAAGTACAATTCCTTAGTAATAATGCATTTATGTCTTTAGGTTAGAGGGTTCTAAAGCCCTTTACAGTCTGCATGCACGGTTTTCAGTGTATTCATAAAAATAGGCAAAAAGTTCTAGAAGATACTCTTAAAAATTGAATGACTCAGCAAAGTCCTTTCATGATTCTTTCTCAAAAAGACTCTGGGAGGCTTTATATTGTCATTATATCCTCCCAGTCAACATACTATTAAATTTCTGCCACTACTGAAGAAATTGTATTCTGTTTGTACAACACCCAAACATATTTTCAGCCATCTTATCTCTGGACAACAATTACAGCAAGTCCAATATCCAGCCATAAAGTCTGTTTTTCCAAACGTGACATCCATCTCCCAAAAGATTTCCATCAGACACTTCTGTAAGCATCTTTCAAGTTTCCTCTGGATTAATCTCTCATGCAATTAGGTTATGGATGGGCTGCCGTGACAAATAGGTTGCCGTTTGCCTTTTGATGTACTTTTGATTTTGAGGTTTTAAGTATTTCCTCCTTTTAAATGCTGTCTTCTGGGAGCTGTACCCACTCTATTTTATGTTTTGAATAAAATACTTGCAGCAGCATCTTTTCTTTCTGAATCCAAAAAGCACGTTATAATGTGACATATTTTTCCCAGGAGTGAATATTATTTTGATTACTTACTGTATTGTGGAATAGCCTGCAGACTAAAGAGTGTATTTAGTTACTGGTTTTCTCTGGCCTGAGAAATCTTTCAGTTGGTAAAATAAATCACAGAAGCATAAAATGGCTTGGTTTGGAAAAGACTTTAAAGATCATCTAGTTCCAGCCCCTCTGCCATGGGCAGGGACACCTTTCACTAGACCAACTTGCTCAGAGCCCCATTCAACCTGGCCTTGAACACTTCTAGGGATGGGGCATCCACAACTTCTCTGGGCAACCTGTTCCAGTTCCTCACCACCCTCACAGTAAAGATTTTTTTCATTCTGCCAAAATATCTAAATCATAATGTTTTCTGTGAAGCCTTCATTTAGCTCTGTTGCCTGTAGCTTATGATGCCATCTTTAATTATATTATGATTTACTATTTTTCCTCAAGATTTCTGCCTCATTCATTGCACAGTGGACTGGATCTGCAGATAAATCACATCTAAGGAATGAAAGAGACTGCTGTGTGAGGGAATTCCTTTGCTGATATTGGAATTGTAAAGCAGAAACCTGAAAGAGAAAGAAAAACTGACAGCTATTGCTGCTCTAGAGGAGTAGGTTCTAATCCTCTCTTTATTGCCTGAGTTTCTGAGTGATTTTGCTGTCCACTTTCTAGAATAACTTTTGTCTAATAACTACTTTTTACTTGTTCGTTTTTTTTCTTTTTGCATTAAGTTTGCACTGAGATAACTTTCTAAGAAAAAAACAAATTGAATACTATTCTAAAAATTTAAAAGATGGGAGATCAAATTTATCTCTTTATTATATAAGTAATTCTATAGTTAAATCCAGCTAGTCCATACTGCTTTACCCCCAAATTCTCACTGATAGAGTTTTCCAATTTATTCATGTCTTATTTTTGCCTGCCTTTCCCTACACCAATATGGAATATTTCACGTCAAAAAGACAAAATCCATTGCTAAAATTATTTATTTAAATTCCAATCACCATGATCTTTTATAAAAATTCCTGCTTTTCATTACTGTGTTTAATGAAGAAATTATGAATGCAGATTTTAATGTCATCAGTGTGAGGACATTGCTTTTGAATTTTGCAGGCACATCTAGAGGCAAAGAAATAAAATGGCCCTTTAAAAGCAATGTTTTGTACTGCAGGTAGTTAGGCAACTCCTTAGTTCCTCCGCATGTGAGCAGTGACTTGTCCTGTGTTTCATTTGTGTAAATGAATAACACAATTCAGAATCTGCCCCTAAACCAGGCAACTGATCTGCAAATAAATTTGAGTTAGGTAGTGAAGAATATTGTTGTCTGAGGGCTCCAATTACAGCTTTATTGTATTTTTTTTTTAGTTGTCTAATGTCCTTGTAGCTTAAAAACCAAATTGCCTTGGTGTTAATGAGGTGTAATTGCTTCCACTTTCTAAACACTAAGTATTTTCTTTCTTTTTTCCAAGTTTCTAGGTCAAAACACTAACACTTAGGAATAGTCCACATTCATACTCTTCATTTGGCTGTTAAGTGATGGGTTTTCTCAAAGCAATTAAGCAATTTAGGAAGGTATGTGCTACTAGTTTTATGCACTGGTCAACATAAAGTAGCATAAATTATTGAGAGCTCTTGATACACTAGCTGTCAAATGTATCAGAAGACATCTTTGGTCTAAAAACCCATTCTCAAGATCCAGGTTATAAAATAAGAAGAGATCAAGAACTGGAAGTAAAAAACCAACCAAACAAAAAAAACCCCATAAAATAAAATTAAAATTTAAAACTTTATCTAGGTTAGCCTATATTTCAAATTCCTACTACAAGTCTTTCTTAAGTATCTATTTCATTTTTATGTTGCCATCCTTCTATTGCAGGTAGGTACGTAGCTCTCCAAGAGATGAGTTTGACTTAAAAGAGGAAATACTTTAATTTAGGGGGAAAGACTCATAAGTTCCTCATATAAAAAGTCAACTTCCCCATGAACTTGCCTCTAACACTGGAACTGCTGACTATTTGATCATAATGTTTCAATATTTTCTGCTCGATTTATATTGTCATAGTACTATTACTTTTATGAGATAAGGAAGCATAGGTATTTATGTGATATACTACATAAAATTGTTTTCAGCTACAAGTAGTTGCAGGCTTTGTGCATTAAGGATGTTGCCTTTGTGCTGCATGCTAAGAAAAAGTACAGAAATTATACTAACTAGAAATATAACTACTTGTTCAAATATTAATATATTCCCCATATAGTCATTATAACTAAAAGGGAAAAATTGCTTTTGAGCATTTCACATTCATCAATAGTTCATGAAAATACGTAACAAGTTATGACACATCTAATAAAGATGAAAGGGATGAAAATCCTTGTGAATTTTTAATATGGATAATAAAGGGCATTAATACAGCTTAATTATATTGATAAATAATTAAAATTACTTTTTAAACTATGTTTTATTTTTATTTGGAATAACTTTATGTGGTATTCTTGGAGGAATTATATACATGGCATGATACTGTCAGCCACTCTACAAGGGGAAGTAAAAGTTGTTGTATCGATGAGCTAAGTAAATATGGCCATTTAAAATATTCTTAAAACATTTCAGCCAAAATTTTGAATCTTTTAAAAGATCCTTTAAATCCAAAGTTTAGATAAATAATAAATAACAGTAAAAAATACTCAAAGGTATGTCCTGAGGTTAGATGGCTGATTGGTCTGCCACTCTTAAGGCAAATCAATTTCTGTACACATTATCATACAAAGGAATAATGTTGCTGGCTTTGCAGGGGGCACATTTGGTTTTCAGTAAGCTCAGGTATACCTAAGTTAAAGGAAATGTAAATGAAATTTGACATAAAACCCGGGCTTAAACTAAAGTTCAATACTAAGTCCCTAGCTTTATCTCAGTGAAATATTGTAACTTTATTCCCTCAGCAAAGTAAGCTAATATTGCATAAGAGCTTTAACTACTTAGCAATTCAGAGTTGACACACTTTTAGCACGATCCATGTGCCCAGACTGAAATTTGTCTTTTTCACCTTTTTGCATTTTCATAGGGGAGTGCACCAGTGTACCTCCCTTTCTGTCTTTCTTCATCTCTGTGTTCCTTGGTTGCAGCCTGCTGACACTCACCTAGAATCACAGAATTATAGAATATCTTAAATTCTAAGGGATCTGTAAGAACCAATGAGTCCAACTCTTTTTTTCCCCAGAACTACCTAAAACTAAACCATATGATTACAAATATTGTCCAGACATTCCTTGAACTCAGTCAAGTTTGGTCCCATGACCACTTCCTTACAGAGCCTGTTTCAGGGACCAGCTACCCTCTCAGTGAAGAACCTTTTTCCCGATGTCCAATCAGAACTTACCTGAACACAGCTTAATTCCATTCATTTCCTCATGTCCTATCTCTTGTCACCAGAGAGAGAGATCAGCACCTCCCCTTCCTCTGTCTCACTTGAGAAAGCAAGGAGGACAAACCCTCAGCCTTCTCCAACCTCAGCAAAACAAATTACCTCAGCCTTTCCTTGTAAATCTTGTCCTTGAGTCCTTTCACCATCTTCTCACTCTCCCCTGCATGCACTCTAACAACTTTATAGTTTCCTTATATTGTGGCCACCAAAACTGCCTTCAGCACTCGAGGTGAGGCCACCCCAGTGCAGAGCAGAGCAGGACAATCCCCTCCCTTGCCCGGCTGGCAATGCTGTGACTGAGGCACCCCAGGACACACTTGGCCCTCCTGGCTGCTACACTGGGCAGAGACACTGGACATGCTACAGGACACACTATTCAACTTACCATCCACCCAAGCACCCAGATCTCTTTCCACAGGGCATCTCTTGAACCTCTTTTCACACAGTGCTATATAACCTGTACAATGTGCTGTAGTAACTGGTTTGGTCTTACCAACGTTTCTCCCCTTCCGGTGCTGAGAGACAGGGAAATAGTTATCACAGCCACCTGAATCAGCCAGTGCAGCAAAATTTATACAGGGAAATATATTTTTTATTTTTGTAGAGAGACACAGATGCATTACTTTGCAATCCTGCCACCTGAGGCCAGGTGCCTCCAGAGGTCCAAAGAAATTTTGTGTCCAAAACTCAAATGAGTCTAATTTCTGCCTTCTCCACCTGAAAAATTCCATGAAAATCTATCAGGGCTGTTTCTTAACAGCTCTAGAGACCTTTAGTTCTTCTCTTCAAATTACATTTCTGGTCTCAACAGGGATCAGACCAAGCACCCATAGTAGTCATGTGCTGTCCTGTGCACAAATGAATTGCAAGTGTTCACTGTCAGGTGACTTTATTGAACTATCCCCATCCTCCTGTTTGAAAGATCCCTACAGAGAAATACTTAAACCCCAACACTATGCCAATAAGCAAGCCACCACCTATATTAATAAAGCATTAAAATCTTTGCATTTTTATTACAATCTTCACATATTTATCTTCTGAAATATTTATAAAGTGAAAATTATGTTGTGGAGTTGTCTGTATTCTTATATTTAAAAAATAAAAACAAAAATTAAAAAATTCTCTTTCCTGTCCAAACAGGGGATGCTAAAAGTAATTTTTGGGAGGAGACAGACTGCATCTTTGAAACAGCTCAGCAAAACACCTGCTTTCCAGAGATAGAATGTGACTGGTGCACTGTTTGCACTCGGGGAAACACTACCTCCAGGGCCTCCCAGCAGAGTAAAATTAAGATTGTTTTCTTCCTCTCTGTCTACTTAAAGTTGAGCATAATCGAATGAGTAACAAAGATGATAGAGAAGGAGAATCCTTCACTGCCCAATGATATTACAAGTCCTAAAAAAATCAAAACAAAAAAAACCCCAAACCACCATACAGATATCCAGAGAATAACAGCTTCATAGATATCTGTAAACTACCCTTTCATGTAAATATTCAAAGAAATTATTTAGTCATTCATTAGAATAAAATAAGCCAGAACAGCTGAGGTAAAATATTTAGCAGCAAGGTTTAGTGATTTTATTTCACAAAATATTTATAAGTTTAAAGAAATGGTTGTATTCCAATGAAAGGAAAAACATTAAAAAAATGTCCCCAGGAATCATCCAAAAAGAGGAGAAGTAGAGCAAAAACTGCCCTAGCTTTTAGAAAATTGAAATCTTTCATCCATAAAACACTCAAATTTGAAAGGAAGAAAGGTGACAGAGTGTGTCCACTTCAGTGAAAGCGGACCATGCTATTTCAGATTCCCTGCTGTCTCCTTTTGCAGCAGGTGACCTCCAGAGGTCCCCTGACAGGATGTGTCCCCTTGCACAAGGACATCTCTTGCCAGCCATAAGAAACTAAGATGCCCCATGGGCCAGACCACCTGCAGAACTGGACCCGGGGACATAAACTCCTCATAAAACAAGGTGCATGTCCGTGGTGTACTTCATCAGCATCTGGCTTGTACCACGTTTGGGCTGAGAGAGAGCCCACAATCACCTATAAAACCTTGTGTCAAAACATTTTTATTTTGCTAATGTTCCATCTTAACATGACATTCATCTCAGATTCAAAAGACTTTATCATTTTCCCACTGTCTTCTGTATTTAAATAAAAAATAAATTCTCACTTTTGATGAATTTGATCAAAACATAACTATACGGTCATCACAACAGGGCATCTCCATCTACAGTATGTTTGCATGCACTTGCACACCTGCTAAAGTATTCAGCTAGAATGCAGTAATGCTACTGCTTATGGGAGAAGCTCAAAATGACAACAGTATGTGAAGGGATACTGCCAAAGCAATAGAGGAAACAAATGTCAGTAAAAGTTATATAAAGTCAGGACTGAAATTAAATTTTGGTTCTGATATTCAGCGCTACCACACCTTAAAGAAAAATATATTTCTCGGTGCACTAAAATTGAATCCTTTTCTTTAACAAAAAAATACTTGATCTTATAAACAGCTACACAGAATAGTATTAAAATACATCTGTTGACATAATAACCTTTGTTATCTCTCCTTTCTTCTTCTGTATTGTTTTGCTTTTTTGAGCCTGTCTGTAAGAACTGCATATCAGACCACAGATAAAACAAAGCATTTCTTGGGTTGTTCTCAATAATTTAGTGCTTTATAGAGATCCAGATTTGAAGGAATTTGAATTTTTACTTCTTTTTGCTGGATTTTAGGCTGAAGTGGGTGTACCTAAAGCTCTTGAAGAAGGATGTCTTTACAAAATTAAAGTCTCATAAGGGACATTTAGGTGGCTTCTTCAGACTATTCAGACATGCTGGTGATTAGATGTATGTCAGCTGAAATCCATGTTTCTGAAAACAATGAGCAACTGTGTGTAATATGTAGACTTGAAACATCTAATAATAAAAACCCATTGCAACATATAAAAACCTTGCCTTTCTCTTCTCAAGATTACTAAAGCTGTGTTAACACTGTATAGGTGACCTAGGGTCAGAACTCCAGGCTCTCACCTGCCAAATCAGCTGTCACAGTCAATTTATGTCCACAGCCTCATTCCCAGCTTGGTCTTGCCATTAAAGCAGCACAATTTAGGGCCAATTCCACTCAACAACTTGTTGCTATTGAGGGATTTTGCAGAGTTGTTGTGAGAAGGGAACTTGTTTTTCAAAAGGAAAAGAGGAGTTCAAGGTGAAGGCTCAGTTGCTTAACTTGCAACTGGTGCTGCTTGGTCAGATGTGAACTTTGAGGAGGGTCAACATTACTGATTGTATTCACTATTCCTATCATTTCCTAGCAGTAGGCTAAAGTTTTACTTCATTGTGATCTTAATGCAGTCTACTGCTTCCATTTACCTGTTTAAATAATATTTGTGGAATAACATCCTATTTGTTTTTGAACTCCGGTTTACTTTTTGTGTAATAAAATTTTCATGTCTGCAGTTTGACATCCTGGGATCTGAGGGATTTTTCAGCCATTCTTTAAGTTGAATAGTTTAAAGAAAAGTGAGATTAGTCCAATGAAGTATCCCTAAACTCAGGGGTTACATAGTCAAATTAAGTAAATTGGTAAGCTCCAACTGACACACTTATGCAACACATTCCCATGAAAACAAACCTAGGCTTTAGTATCCAGCCTAAACAGTCTGAAGTATACATCTGCAAAGAGGGGTAATTTTGAAACCTTCACATCATTAAAAAAATGGAGCATATTTAGTGTGCAGTTGCTGGAAGCTGATGGTTGAATGTGAAGGTCTTGATGGGACAGACAAAACCATTTTGAGTGGTGCCTTATGCAATGCAATTACACTCTCTAGGAGAAATTTTGAGGAAGTTCTGCTTTATATTCTTTTAAAAATCAAACATTTCATCAGTGGTGGACATACTTAGGCATAGGTCTGACTAGAGCAAATGGTTATAAATCAAAGCCTTTGTAATACTGTTTTACATGTCGAGGATTATATGACTTACTCTTCTTTGTTCAATAAATGTAGGCAATAAGAAAACTGCTTTTTGGACAATTTGTGGGAAAATATTTCAACTTCAGCTAAGAGAGGAAACATGAAAGAGTTGATGAGCAGTTAGATTCACTAGCGGAGTGTATTCTTCTAATACAGAAGATAAAAAGTATGTGAGATCTGAAAGTGAGAAAAGCTGTAGGATTCTCGACCCCTGAAGAAAAATGGAGGAAAATTCTCAGGAAAAAAAAATAAAAATGAAAGGCCTGAGATAAGCTACAATTAGAAATCAGCACACATGAAAACCATAAACTTTGTATAAGTCTAACCTTTGCAAGGCAGATTGTTTTTTCCTCAGTAAAACATTAAATCTCTGTTCAAGTCTTTCAAACGCCTTCCATGACCAGGGGGAAAAAATCTGAATTTTGAACCTCCATGGTATCTGGAAGGTTTTGAATTGTGATTTCAGTTCTAAACACTGGCAGCTACTTTTCAAATATGAATTGGATTCATGGGCCTGACATACTTTCTTTGAAGTTTTCAGACTCAGTCTACTGCAGCTTCATGTACAAGCATTTGTCGCTGTCAAACCGCTAGCAGAGTGAAGAAACCAGGCCCAATGAATGTGGCGTAAATCTGATTTTATTATTTAATTCTAAAACTTATATTGACTTTTTAAAGGTTGTCCGGATTGGGTCAATTCAAAACCTCCCCCTAGGCCGATTGGCCAGGCTTGAACCGCCTATCTTTCCAGAGACCATTTCAATAACATCCAAACTTTATTTATAAAACACAGGAAGAAGAAGAGAAAATTCCCATGGGAAAGAGTCTGTGTTACCACAGAGCATTGTATCTGTGTGGTTGGGCATGAGTGTTTAAAATTAGTAATCAAAACCTACAAGGAAGGGAATGCACCTTAGTAAAGTATCTGAACCTGTAATGATTGTCTCTGTTCACTGCTGTTACTAGCTACTTAAGTCTTTAATATTTCTTTATGTAAAAATTAATATTGGAGTTTAGATTTTATTATTTCTTGCTCATATTTATTTCCATTTACCATGATGTTCCCTTCTTTGTGAGAAAAGTTTAACCTAAGAGAAATGTGTTTGAATATTCTACTTCTGTAATCTTACTGAAGATAGAAGAGTAAAGTTTGCAGAAAATCCAGGCCTTTATTAGATGAAATTGAAAAGATGCTGTCAGGATTAACGCAGCAAAATAATCAGAACTGCTGGCTTCTCTTTCCTCTACATTTATCAGTTTAGGTGTTTTTCTAAATCTCAGAGCACTTTTTCAAAAGTAATATCAGGGTCGTTTTTATTATTTATTTTTTTCTTTTGAGGAGTGTGTAATCACTTTTCAAATATTGCACTCCCAAACCCCTGTCTTAGAAGGCACACCTTCTTCTCTGTAGTTCTTGAGACTTGAGCCTTCTTCCTCTCCTCACATGTATTATTTATGTGAGTAGGCAGAAAAGCTGAAAAGAATAAACAGGCAGATCCACCATTGCACACCACTCAGTAGAAAGGTTAGGGAGCACAGCACCACAAAAAATGCACCATAACTTTTCAGATTTCATTGGACACTTTGAATCATTATACCTCTTGGGCAAGATGGCTTCTGCCAACAGAACTGGAAATTGATCATGGCAACAAACACTTTTAAGACTTCTAACCGCAATAAATGAACCCAAACAATAGTAATAATTCAAATCTCACAAGGTTTCCCTTTACTACTTCTAAATAAGTCTAGTAAAGAAAATGCAAAGGTAGACTATC